>JABFQC010004029.1:0-13204 GCA_022817085.1 Psilanteris sp. ZL-2020 | reverse complement strand
ATACATGATAGTAAAGTATGTTAATTTCCTTATTCTTTAATTACTGTAACAGTAAATATCTTCAATAATATAAATAATATTAATAATAATATTAATAATAATAATAAATAATCTAATAAATTGTGGTTAAAAAGTGATGACTAGTTTATGTCCCAGTAAACAGTCATTTATTAACATAAAATTTAGAAAGATTTTTCTGTACTTATATGAACATTATGTTTTAGTTGTATAGATTTCTTAAAAGAAAATATTATTCATTAACAGAAATTTAATTTTTTTAATGATATTAAAATTTAATAAACAAATCTTATAAGAAAATTACAATTTTGTCCAAATAAATTACGAATATATTTTTCATATTTTTTATCCTAATTCTATTTATACATTTTTTATCTCAGACTACTGTCACATAACAGTATATATGTATACTTACATACGACCACTTATACTATTTTGCATACTTGCACTTCTGAAATTATTCATTTCAAATATCACATTCATCCATTTTATACTTATTTTTGTCCAATTTATTAAGCTATATTTTATGTTCTGTTTTCTATTTTATAATCCCTTTTTCTATCTAAATTTTCTTTATATTATTTGTAACCATCTTTAAAATGTTAATAACATTTTATTATTTTTTTACATTTACCCTAATATTCGTTTAATGTGATAAATTGTTTTGTTGTATAAATTGCTATTTAAAATGTAATGTTTTCTATGAATAATTTTTTATTCATATTAATATATTAAAAAAATTGAATATTTTCTCAATTTTTTTTATTTCTAATGATGAAAGTATTTTAACGTTTTATATTTTTTTATACTATTTATATATATTTTATTAATGTTCGCGCAATTGATTCATCCACACGCTATCATTGTTAAGCATCACTCGATTTGCACAAATACAAACAAACTGGCAATTTATTTTCTTTCACACTTCACCTTTGAATTTTTCAAAATGCAAACTAAAATATACAAAAAAGTTACATTGCACACTCGTCCATGTCTTCTAATTAGTAGCCTCATTAATTTTATAAAATTAAAATTATATCTGTGAGATATTTAAACACTTTAACGCGAGTGACATTTCATCTTAATTGAATAAAATAATTGTTATAATAAAGTGCACAGGAATATATTTATAATATTATTTTTATATAAATAATATAATTATTATTACATATATAAAGTATAATATATGTGTGCGTAAATATATATTTATATATATATATATAAATATCGCCTCTGGTTGTAGTGAAGTCCCACTACTTTTAGGCGTCCTAACTATGGATGTGCAAAATTGTTTGAATACTTTAATTTAAAATTGAAAAGCAAGACCTTGAAAATATCAATCCGGACATGAATTGACTTTTGGTAGTTTTGAAGATGCACCCTGAAACTACCAGGACTAATACACGCAGTGGTTGTTTTAAAATATTTTTCAGTTATTTTACACACTGCTAGATTTATGCGACCTCATACCAACTATTTGCAATATATATATTTACACACTGACACACACAGTTTCTATAAATATATCAATCTTTAATTGAATAAAATTACTGCAATATTTATCGAAATTATGCATATTATCCAAAGCATAATAGTAAAGTATACAAATTATAAAAATAGTTTTTAATTAATAAATTTAGAGGTACTGCTATCAGAATGAGAAATTATTTAATTTTGAAAATTTGTCACTAAAATATTTTATTATAATATTTTTACTTAGTCGGTGTAATTTGTTGAATGCATAACACACAATCATCATGAAAGGCAAATTAATTAGTAAGAATTATTAGTAAATATTATTAATAAATATAGGTTATATATTTATAATAACAATTTAAAAGTTAAGTAAAATGAATCAAATGAGCACTGAGTTATTTTGACTTATGTTAGTCGAAATAGAATGCAAAACAAATAATAGACACTCTAATCAATAGTCCCGAATGATCAGTATCATGAAATTAGAGTTTGTCAATGACGAAGATAACTGACCTGTTGCGACATGGTTGACGGAACTGGCGATGCATTGCTGTCGTTCCTGGCAAACCTCGCGTCGCTAATACTGGTATATGCACCTTGGACACCTTGAACACCCTGCACACCAGACAGTGCGTCCCCTCGATTACCGCCAAGACTGATTGCCGGACCCGTTGTCTGCCCATAGCCCAGTGCCGCGTCATAGTAACCAGTTGGCTGCAGGTTAGTCAGGGAGGCCAAACACAAAACTACATGCATACACTGTGTACTCCAAATACGAAGAGACTAACTAATTGCTAACACCTAGGCGAACCAGTTTAGAAGGGACGACGAGCTATTGTCTGTTTGTTTATGTGCTGTTTCTCTTTACATTTGCTTTTAACCATGTTTCTCGCAAGATACAATAAGTCAAATATTTTTTAATTTCGTTTAATGCCAGGATACTCAAAAGTACTAATAATTTGTATTTTATTACAATAATATATTCAACGTGATGTTATATTTGTATAAATTCACTGGACAAAAATAATAAATTTCTATGGAATTGTTTAAAGTATATATATATATATTTTTCAATTACAACTTAAATTATTTGACATAGAGAGTATTGTATTAATTTTTAATACAAATTAGTATGTCTTTGTTATAATTGCAATAAATTAGTATATTTCTTATTTGATGCTCCTAATGTATTTCTCCATTAAAAATTTATTATAGTATAAGTAGTATTAAATTGTAATAATTTTGAAAAACCTACATTTAATTTATGTTTAAAAACTGTTTATTTGTACTATTAGAAACAGAATATTCTGTTTATGCAACATAATAATTTTCATAACAAATTCAGTTTGTATACAAATAAATATGGTATTAGCTAAAATATTATTTGTATCATCATTAGTTCATTTTCAGTGTACAGTAGTGTATTTATGATTAAATTTTGTAAGTATAAATAAATAAATAGAAATTTAAAAATGATATTGGTATAATTTGTATTTTGATTTAACTAAATACAATAGAAAATAATAAAAACATTTATAAATTAAAATTGTATACAATAATTATTTATTTGTTAACGTAGTATAATATATTTATATTATATAATAAATATAATAAGTTTTATTATTATAATATTATAATAAATATATAAATATAATAATTATATAATAAATACATATATATAAATAACATTTATATTGAATCTTGTTTTCAAATATAAACATCGTTTATAAAAACAAATTTTATTAATATACAATATTCCATGTTCACCAATACAAATTTAATTATTAGCAAAACATGTTTTAATTATTAACTGTATGTTAACTTGTATTTGTCGTTTATCATAAAATTGTTATACTAATAAGATTAATATTTTTTTATTGTTTTGAAAATATTGTTATTAATATTTTTACATATTAAGTTTACTTATTAAATTCATAAATACAAAATTGAACAAATAATATTAATTGTAAGATAAGTAATGAAATAACATTACGTTTCACAAGGAAACAAAAATTATAAAATTGATTGTTTCACAATGATCGCTCATCCCATTCACAAAATGCAGCTTTTTATTTGATCATTCAATAATTTTTTAAAGCAATGTCAACAAATATTTAGCTTTTACTTTCGTAATATAAATTATGCGTAAATACATTGCTTTAAAAAATAACGTATAGAAGAAAAGAAAACAAAAGTATCTACGGAAGTATCTATTTATTAAGAAGTTTGCTATGTTTAACAAAACTAATAAAATTAATTCAAGGAAACAATGATTTGCTCCTATAATTATATCTTTGGTCATAAATGTAACTTTTGTAACTAAACAGTTTAATACAAAAATTTGTCAAAATACCTTTAACTTTAAGGTATATTGGTTTTGAATTATATATTTTAGAATCTTCTAAAGATTAAAATAATTAAGAAAATCATTGTCCTATAAGAAATGCATAAAGTTGAAATTGTGATACATATCGAGCAGCTACCAAGCAATAGTGATTTTGGCATTCACATATAAAAATAGTTAAAATTGTTATACATAAGAATTAAAAGAGCAAAATGTCTTGTGTTTCATGTAGATTAATTTAGAAAAAGTATCATCTAATCCACCATGAACTTATTTTTAAATTTCTTTCATATCAAGATATAGTGCTCTAGGTAAATGTTTTAAACTAATCGCATGCTCCAAAACACAAAGATGTAACTAACATTCAAATAATAAAACAAACCTATTATATTTATAATATATAATTTTTAACTTTTTAATACTAATAAAAAATAATAAGCAAGACTAGACAAAATTTAAAAAATATATTAATAAATTATAAAAAATGTTTGTTACTCTTTTTGTGTTACAGACATGCGAAGCATAACGATAAATTTCTACTTTGGAGAAATAAATTATGTGTACATATAAAAATTAGCCATTTGAACAGGAGAAAATAAATAAATATTACTAAAATTGTCACTGACCATGTGTGGCATTCTCTGATGCATAAGTTGCAAGTCCTCAAAACTATACACGGTTTGTTGAACATAAGGAAGATATTGACCTTGTATGAAAGGCTGGGTTAATACCGGTATATTGCTTGCAGCACCACTTCCAGCTATACTTCCAGTTCCTCCGCTTCCAGTCACAGCTCCACTCGCAGTACATTTTGGCACAGCTGCAATATAAGCTTTATTAATTTGATATTTGTTAAATATCTGATTTTTTTTATATATTTATTTTTGAAATTTATCTGAAGATTACAAAATTAAAATATATTGCATCATGTTTATAAACCAATGAAAAATTTTATTTAATAGAAATTTAGTAATAAACAATTTACCATTTGAGCTAGTAACTTTTGTTTGTGAACTGTTCACTGACGCTGAAGAAAGTCCAAGAGTTGGAGCAGAAGTTGTAGCAAGGGAATTGCTAGATGTAGTCGTATTGTTCTCATACTGAGAATCTTTATTTGTACTACTACTTAATTTGTGGTTATGAGATCCAGATTGAGACTGATTACTTGTATAATTACCATATGGACTCGCGTAAACCTTTAAAATAAAAAGAAAATTCAAGTAATCTAAATCTAAGTATTTATATTAATTTTAAAAATTAATTTAGAATTACATACAAGAAAAAGTGGCTCTAAACTTACCGACTGTGTTGCATTCGGATAGACACCAGAACCTTGAGTAATGGGTGATGTAAAAGTTGTATTGGACGGTTGATAAGCTTGTGGTGTTGCCTGGAACGAGGATGTTGATTGATATCCTGAACTTTGGTATCCGGAATTACTATTAGATACCGTATTAGTTGCTGATGATTGCGTCTGATAATGAGATGTCGTAGTAGCAACATATGCTCCAGATGATTGATAAGCCTTTTTACGATGAAAAGAATACTTGATTACAAAGATTATTATTGTTGGGCTTAATAATAAATGATATTATAGACTGACAATAAATTTGACAAAATTTACAATAAAAATATATATGTGTAACTTTATATTCATATGAGCTATTATTTACTAAATATAAAGAAAAGCTTACCTGATTAGTTGTGGTTGTTTGGCTATATGTCGTAACAGGAACAGATGCAGGGGGTGTTGCTTGACTGAAATTCGAAGTACTAGACTGTGGATATGAAGATGAACTATAGCTCGCTTGAGATACTGAAACTGTGGCTGAGTAATTATTTGAATTTCCACCTGTGACAGATGGAAAAGAGGATTGCGCGGATTGTGAACTATTGGAGTATACATTGTAACTGCTCGGCGTCGCACTTGATGGTTGATACGATGACTTTTGAGATTGGTACATTGTTGTGCCATATACAGGTGCATTACCTGGTGAAACTTGATTTGTAAAGTCTTGTTTAGAGATGTCTAAAGATTGGGTTGCTGAAGTACCACGACCAGAAAATCCACTCTGAGAATTTAGCGAATGTTCACTTGATACAGGTAAATTGTCACTTGACAGCTGAACAACCAAAAAAATCCAATAAAATATTTTGAAAAATATTTGTCATTATATATAAGCAATTAATGAAAAATATATTTTACCATTTGTGAAGTCGAATTATATTGGTTAGTAGACGTTTGATTCGTGTCAATGTCCAAGGAATTGGCAGTGCCAGAAGTGTTGACTGCATTTGAACTGGAAGTGACTTCTATACCTGTAATGTTAGCACTTGAGGAACTATACTTCTCAGTCGTGGTTCCCTCGAGAGAACTAGAATCACTGACAAAATCTAGTGCACCAAATTGCACATCTAAGAAACCTATACTGCTATTTACAGCATCTCCAGGCATCTCAACTGCACTCGATGGAATTTTTGAAGGTGGAGGAACTCTCGGCCGTTGTTTGGGCTGCCTTTGTGGCTATAAGAATTTAATAAACAATTTTAACATACAAATTAAAATTATTATAATATAAACAAAAAAGTTTCTGTAGAATAATATATATCATATATTTATAAATTTATTAATTAATAAATATATTTTGTGAAATATATTTAAGTAGTGAAGAATTTTTATAATAATATTGTATGATAATATAATATTATATTTTTAGTGTTATTTCATTATTTATTTTTATTTGTTATATAATATATTAAAATTTACTAATTTTTGAAATACCTGACTGGGCATAGTAGATGAATATCCACTTTGTCCAGAAGCTTTTAGACTTTCGCTAGTTTGTTGGGTAAGTTGAGTCAAATACTGCGATTGTGCGGCTGTTAATCCACCACTGCTGACAGCATTTGTTTGCTGTGAAAGTTGCAGTGTTGGCATACTAATTACTGGATGCAAAGATTGTGTTGCTTGCTGTTGCACAAGAGATTGTTGTCTCTGCTGCTGCTGTTGTTGAATAGCTGGTACTTCTGGTAATTTTGGCATTTCTTCTCGCTGAAGTGGCACCATGTTTACTGATTGCATTGGTTGCACTGGTTGGGGTTCTTGAATTTTTGATTCCTCAATAGTTGTAGTGGCTTCATTAATATTCGCACTTGGAGTGAAGACTTTCGTCTCGGTCAAAGACCCAGTGTATTCTTCATTATCCCAATCATCGGAGGCTTCAAGATTATTCCAAGCGTCTATTATACATGATTTAAGTATCTCACATCACAAATCATTCTTACGTTTTTTAATTTGATTATTCGTATATTTATTAACATAGAGAGACATTTTTATTAATTAATTACCTATATATGATTTATTTAAATTAAATTTAGTTGTTAATATATTTTAAAATAACTATTTGTATGTGGATATATTTTAACTATTATATTTTTCTTTTTATGATAAAATTAATATTTTTCAATAATTAGGTAATTTATTATTTTTTGGTTGTATTCTATGTTTATAAATTCTTCAGTAATAAACAAATAAATTTAACTAGTAATAATTTGTAATACTTGATATTAAGTTGTCAAAATTAAAATAACTTACCCATCTTAGGTTCTTGAATACTTTGCTGTTGTTCTTCACTTCCTGCCCAAGTATCAATTGGTCGATTAAAACTATGACCGGAAGATGAGGCCATTTCGCTGCGATTGGCAAATGTACGAGGACCTACCCCACGTCCACCGCCTCGACCACCACGACCTGATCTTCCTGAACTACCTCTACCTCTCCTATTACCTCCAAAACCTCCATCACGTACATTATCTTCCATATTTCGTTCATTTTCCTTGTTTTCTCGACAGCGCCCTTAATAGTTAATTAGAAACATTATTTTCATTAATTTAAAAACAACGTTCAATTAATAATTCAAGACAACCAATATTACTTTCAGAAAAATTAAAATAAAAATTTAATATAATTTTATTAAAACTCATAAAACATGAAACAAATTAACATAATATTAATTAACAAAAAGATAAATCAATTAACAATATTTTGATTATTATAACATAAATTTAGTATTAAGAACAATTATATTTGTTATATGTTGTATTGAAATTTAATGAAAACATTTCTTTTACTCTTTGTTCATATGATATATAACTAAAGATAAGATAAGAATAGTAGGGAAAGTAAAATATTGAAAATAAATTTATTGTTGATTAAGATATCTTTCATAATTTATAAAAAGACACAAAAAAAGAAATTTTAAATTTAAAATTAATATTATATTACAAAATTGTCTGGATAACGTAAAAAGCTGGTGCTCCAATAATAATAATTTTTTAAACATTGACAAATGTAAATACATTAGTCTTTCCAGATCCAAAAAGAATCTATCTCGATTACATATATACATTAAATGATAAAATAAGAGTTGATTTTATTAAAGACCCACGAGTGATATTTAAATCCAAATTAATTTTAATTTACATGTTTATTATTGTATTACTAGATCAAATCAAATACTAGGTTTTAGGCAGAGAACTTGTCAATAATTTAGATCTATATACTTTCAAAGTTCTTTACTTTACATTAATTAAATCTATTTTGATGTACTACAGTGTCACTAAATTGAATTCTGATAGGATTGAAACCATTCAACATAAATTTATGAGATTGTCTCTTAAATTGAATTTGGTATATCCTTATATAGATCATGATTATGTTCTCTACTATATTACTAATTCCTACTTTGAAATCCCCCAGACAGTAAAACAATTAATGTGAAGTATGATAATTTTATAAATGTAACTATATAAAATATAATCCTATTAGTAGAATTTTTTGATGAGTTATACTGAATTCATATATTTGAGAAAAAATATCAGTGAATATTAATAATTATAAAACTTTTGTATGTGAAGATTTACGGTTATATGATTCTTTCATTCTTACTTATTCAGTGTAAAAATGAAAACTATATTTGTCCATAGAATAGTATAAATAAAAGTAAAATATTGTTGTTGTTTAAATCAAATAAACATGATTAATATTACAAATACAATTTTGCAAATAAAATATACATACATCCACGGTTATCATGATTAGCACGACCTCTCATGCCTCTTAAACCACTACTGCGTTGCCCACGGCGATCTTCCCATTCAGTTGATTCTTCTTGTCTACCTGGTTGTTCGGCGTTTTGTTTTGAACCACTGGGTTGACGAGGCTTCCTTCGCTTGACCTCCCACTCTGTTCCAACACCTTCCAAAATATCATTCACAGTGCGATTCAGATCTCCATCATTGTCATGAATGGCCATGATAGCTTCATCCTCAGAACAACGTGTCATCTCCATTACTTGTTTAACCCTTTCCTTCATTATTGAGTCTTCTCCACTAGCAGATCTAGTGTCAATAATTTGTGCACTTCTTTGATCATTCTTCTGCAATAATATTGTATATTAATTATTACAAGCTCATTGCAATAAATTACACTCTTAAAAAAACAAATGCTACTCATGTATCAAAATATGTATTTATTATAATTTAATTTTAACTTGTAACTACAATTAATAACATTATGTTTTATATGAATATTATAATAATTTTGTAACACATAATTTTTTAAAGTAATTTAGTGTCAATAAATAAAATTCTAAAATACATTATTAATGAATAAATATTACAATAAATAATAGTCTGTTTTAAATATATTAATAATCAATTAATTTTAGTGCACAATGCAAATTTATAAGATCATTTCATGTGGATTTATTATTTATTATATTAAAAATATATTAAATTTTGAATAAATTTATATACAATTATATATGAGACTTTTTCATTATAAAGAAATTAGACTATCTTGGATATATTATAAATATATAATATAAATATAATATATATTATATATTATCTTGGATATTTTCATTATAAAATGGATTCACTTTAAACAATCAAATAGTATTTAATTTGATCAAGTTATAAAAAAAAAATATTTTTAATAATTTTAATAATTTCAATTAGGTATTTTTTTAATTATTATATTTAAACCAAGAAAACAATTTTATATTAAAATTAATATGCAAAGTTTGATTTACACAGATTACTATTTAAATCATTCTATTGCATCTTGGTAATTGTTATAGAGATATATTAATAATATATACTTGTGATTTCTCGTGCTTAGATGAATCTGAAGATTTGGACTGGTCTGATTTTGAATGCTGTGAGTTTTTGGATTTGGCTGTGTTTCTTCCTCCGGAAGAAACCACAGGTTTGTTGTTTGAACTCATTTTTTAACTAAAAGCCAGTCACCACACTTATCACACTATATACACTCCCTATGTACAATCTGAAAATTAAAAACATAATTAGTCAAGTAATATAAATCTTACAACATTATTAGAGATTTTTTTTAGAATTAATCGTTAAGATATGTATATATGTGAATATGAATAAATATTTCTCTAAATAAATAATAATAAAAAATAAAGCAAACAATGTGATTTTATTTCATAAGATTCTATTAAAACATACATTAGTTATATAAATTGAAGAGAGCCTTAAAATAAAAAAAGCACATGGGTCACAAACAAACCGTTTAAGGACTATTTTCAAGAAGAACTTAGCACACCGGATTTACACCAAAGAATGTGGCCAAACTAACTTGCATAGAAAGATAGAGGGAGAAGAGTGGGGAAGCGAGAAAGAAAACGAGAAAAAGAAGACTGCGGAGGGGAAAAAAGCTATAAAAATATTTATGAAGATGAAAAAATCGATTTGAAGATTATATTTATTATTTAAGAATGGGCCCAGAGAAAGTGTAACAAATACAAATTTCAATTCTGATTCGGCCGAGTTGCGTGCAATGAGAAGTGTAAAAAACGTCTGAACTAACGCGCGAGTTATTTCTAATAGCGACGATGGTACGTTACGAGTCGCGTGAAAATTGACGCTGAACGAATAGTACACGCGACCAAATAGCGTCGCGCAATCGATTACAAACGACGGTTTCGGCGATTTTGTGAGACCATGTGCACGGCAGACGCCATTTCTAGATTCACAGAAAGAGCTTGTCAACTATAGTTGCGATGGTTGTCGCGCAATCACGGGTCTCGACAAAAGCGCTTGCATTTACGGCAAACTCACGCTTGTTCTTGTTGGAAATGGCGTCCTCGTGGGACGCGCGTATTGTCGGCCGCGAGAAATTCTGGATTTCTTGTATTTTTTGGCAGTCCGTAAGCAAAGCAACGAAAAAAACAATGAACTTTTCGTACCTTAATGTCCGTAAAACAAGTCACGTGATTCTACGTACACCCCACCACAAATGTAGCTACAACGCATAACAGTGACTAGATCAACAAAATGAACTGTGTCTCTGAATGGCTACAATCTAGAAAGTGCTCTCTGGTGGAGTTAAGGAAAAGTTTTTTGAATATTTTAATGTGATTTAAAGAACACATTCTATAATGGCGACATGCTTAAATTTGTTGATTCTGGGATGGGTAAAATAAACATACCATAAATAATACCGAACAAAACAAAGGGGTTCTATACCTGACGATGGTTTCATTTATCAATAAAAGAATTTAAATTTCAGAATATTTATTTGAAACATAGCATTTCACATTGTTTCAAATTATGTTACATAGATAAAATATTTTGCTTTTAAGTTCAAAAATGTTTATTACAACACGTAGATTTAATGGTCATTTATTAAGAAACAAATTTTGTTTTATTTATTTTGTAGTTAAATTATATATTTTTGTGTATAATTAAAATTAATTTATTAAAATAATTTATAATATTCGATTTGTTTTGAAAAAATAGGTATTCGTATTAATTGTATTAATTTTTACAATAGGTTGTCTTGTTCGGTAATAAACGTTTCATTTATAAATTAATAATATATTTATATTTATTATATATAAAATAATAAATAATGTATTTAAATTCAATAAATTGTTATACACATGTAAAATTTTATAAACATATATTTATATTTAAAAAATCAGTTATATTTATATAAACAACCGTATCAGCAGAATATAAATATTTTTTATTAATTTCATTTGTCAGTGTAATAATTGTGATGATAATTTTATATATTTACATATATAACATATATGATGAAATTGGAAATAAAATTCTTCATTTGTTTTAGATCTCTTTATTAATAAAATATATTATTCTTCTATTAAATTGGCATGTGTATTAAAAATAAAAAAATTAAAACATTTTTTGTTCGAAAATAAATATCAATAAAATTATAAGTGCTAGAAAAAATAATTTTGAAATTATAAAAGAAATACTAATAATTTAAACTATTCATAATGAAAAAAATAATAATTTTATTAATGTTTACTATATACAAATTTATAAATAAGTTTGTCTTACCACAAAAACTACTCCAGTTATAGCTTTGAAGTGTGTAATACTCGAACTGTGTACTGTACACTTTCTACTGTATCTCTATAGCCTATAGCCCAAAATGTTTCTTTAAAACACATAAATGTATATATAACTTACTACACAAATTTACAAAATACCATAACAAATAATATGCAGGCGTAGGTCATATAACCATATTGGTATAGGTCATGTTCGAAAATAAGTTTTCAGTACTGATTTTATGAGATAAAAATATGACAATAAATAGGTCAGACAAAGACAAAATTAACGAAAATAAATTTGTCAAATAACCGTAATAATGTTATTTCAGATCTTATTACTAGAAACTAGATAAATGTTACTAGATTATTAGTGGTAATTTCTTTTAGCGTTCTTTAGAACTCAAACGGTTGAATTGTTATGAACTAAGTAAACATGCGTTCGAAAACTGAACATTATTATTTATTAATGTAGATATCATGAAAACGTTTCTAAATTAATTTTCGGTGATTTTTTTCTTAGCGTGTTCCGATGAAGTTTTTTTTACATAATTTTGTTTACAAATAGTTATATATTTTATATTTTTTCATTATCATTATTAGTATTTATTAATATAATAATATAATAATTTATAATAAATTATAAAATAATATATTAATATAATATAATCATTATTATTATTTAAGATAAAATTATATGCCTAAACAAGTTAAATGAAGATAGCTCCATTACTGACAGTACTTTCAAGACAATTAAAAACACGACCTTTAAGGTGAAATAGAAACCGATTAATGTCATATTAAGAAATTTTAAGAAAAACGGTTATAACATAATTATATACCACAGTAATTATTTCAGCCGACTTTATCACTCCAGAAGAATAATATTTGTAAGTAAAATTATTCTTTTACAGATTATTGTGGATGAAATTTGTCACCGCGTTTCTGAGGTGAGAAAAAAACGCCGTGATAACTTACA
>JABFQC010004028.1:0-13204 GCA_022817085.1 Psilanteris sp. ZL-2020 | reverse complement strand
CGATCACCCCCTTCCGGCGTTTCGTCAAACTAAAATATTAAACGCGATACGACATTGGTGCGCCGAGCGCCGCGGCGCGCGAGATGATCAGATTTATTATCTATTTTGCCGGACAGCTATTCATGCCTTTCTTCTAAAAATACAATTTATTATCAATGCCCCAATTAATTATGTAGCAAAGAAAACGCAGTGAATTAAAATACGCGCGCGCTTTAAAGCAAACAGATACGACGCTTAAAATTAAAAGATACGCACGCGAGCGATGAGTTTCGAGTTTAAAACGGTCGACTATTTGGATACAGCCGTTCCATAGAATTTCTTTTCACGTTTCATGATCTTCCGCAATTGTACGCGCAAATTTAAATTTCAAATATTCACACATACAGGAATTATAATAACGTTATTATAATACCTATCACGATGAATAACAAAAAATGTAAATATTTGCCTATAATAAATATATATATATATATATAAAGTGATGCAATTGATCAACTCGCGATTAATATTCTAAATATATTCAATCAGTCCCGCGACGACAATGGTTCGCGTAAAAATAGAATTGTTGACATTTAGATTGTTTAAAATTCCTTTAATTTTTTTTACAGTTTTTAAATAATCTTAATACCACGTTAGAAGCTGAACGTATGAAATGTTTTAAGACTCGCGCGATTCGTGAATCGAAAGTTCAGGTACATGTTTCGGATTTTTTTAGCCGGCCAAAACCACATTAATATTCATAAAATATGAAGAATACGCTCGGTCGCGATATTCTCTCTCGATATTGTTTTGTACATATTCATTTGCATGTAAGCCATTATTAATGGATACCTTATAAATATTGATTCAATATTTTCAAAAGGTTCAATAGGAATAACGCAAAACGTTATTGAAAATGCATTACGCGTTAATACTCCGCGTTATTAATTTCATATCGAGCCTCGCAATTCGAATGGATTCAGGGTTACGTTTTGCCGCGTGTATTAATCAGTTTTAAATTGCAAACTTTATCATTATTTTTAAACGCCGCTGGTTCCCGCATCGTTTTCTTTTTCTTAATCCGTTGCCTTTCCCGTCCTTTACGCAGAAACGTTCGTTTTTGTTTGTAAACGCGGCCCTTCCACGAATCTCGCAATAACAAATGCGTTCAATTTGCGCGTATTACAAATTGGTAGTGATAAATAGTATTGAGATTTGTTCTCTGGAAGCGAAGAGAAACGGTCGCGCAATTGCGCAAAAATGCGTTCTTTGTCAACGCTCGGCGTTTCGTCGGACCAATAACGCTCCTTTACCGAACGATCGTAAACCGTGGCGGACCAAGCGGGCGCCGTCGAAAATAAAAGTAGGCCCGATAAGTACAAAAATCCGAGCGCCCTCTCGCTCCGTGCCGCGCGGCTCGTGATGAATTCGATTGAGTAACTCGCGCTGCTCGCCCCTCCCCCGTCCGACCCTCTCCGCGTCGCGTCTCTTTCCGCTCGCCCGCCCCTCGCCCCTCCGCGTCACCGCATTTCGCGTCTTTCTCTTTCTCCAGTATGACGCCACGAGACACGCCGCGCGCTTTTTAATACGCGTCCTACTTTTTGGCGTGCGGGTTGTATCTCACAGATGGCGCTACCACGACGTCGTTATCGCACGCGCTTTCGTACAGAATGTCGGAATTTTTTCCACAAAGGCCATGTCAAATTACAGTTTATGCATTTGTTATGTTCGAAGGACTTTATTTTAACCAACACAGTCAATCGGGATAACAGAAATCGTCGCTTTTTTTGCGATTTACTCGGCTGGCGATATTTCATGGCTTCAATTATGAATTGAAATTGCGATTCGCTTATTCGATTACTTCGAGCAATGTTTGTAATAATGAATTTGTTTGTAACGCGACCCAGTGCGTTCTTTTTAGCAGATTAATATTCGTAGCGATTGTTATTATTCGTTGTAATTTAACAAATGGTCGCGAATTTGGTCTGAAAAAGTCATGTAATTGCGTAACATACGCAATATCCAACTTCGTTCGAACAGAAAAATAAAAGAACATTACATTTTGCAATTTCATTTGAAAGAATTTACATTTATTGATTCTACCGACACTTTGTTTATTTCATGTTTAATAACAGATTTACAGGGGTCATAAAATCCTACAAAAACAAAGTCGAACTGTTTTTGTTTAGAGCATCTAATCACAATATTATTTACTTCCAATGTTTACACTCAGTGGCCAATCGTGTTTGCATTACCGAAAACGTTTGTAAACAACGCGATACCGTCAAAAAAGCAGCATTGCTCTCGACTTTTCATCTCTTTTAACACTTCTAAAGATCAACCTTCTCGCGTAATCACGATTATCAGCGTAACAGATGTCGATTTTTTTTATTCGCTCCGTTATCAGACAATTCGGAATTCGATGCGAATCCGTTCCGAGTCAGATCGGTCGCAGTTAATTATTGTAATGAGCATTCAGCGACGCTGAAATTCGAACGATTTGAGTATCACCGAAGCAGCAAAAAAATTGTCTCGTTGCGATACATCAGCGTGACGTCACGATCACGATTTTGAAAGCGCTTTGATTTCGGGGACAAAAAAAGCGTGAGACAGTGACGTCAGCGCCACAATGACCTGATGTTTATTACGGACCTATCCTAATTTCTACATCCCCGTTTTTTTTTTGTTTTTTTTTCTCACAAATGAACGTAAAAGTGACCCTGGACCAAATTAACGCATCGAACGCTTCATAACGGATTACTGGTTTTTGGCGATTTGATTTCGTAGGCGGCTTTAGCGGGAGGGGAGGGATTAAAATTGTTCTCCTCAATTGGGACATTGCGTTGAATTGTAAATGTCGCAGAATGAATAATTAATTTTGTAATTGTATTGTGTAATGCATTGTAAACTTTGCGTTATTTTTAGATGAATCTTCGTATAAGATTTCTGAGAATGTTTAGAGTTTGTATAGGAACGAAAACGAAGAAAAAAAAAGAACAAATTACTTAACGCGACAATAGAACGAGTCGGTTTTAATTTCTATTATTCTGGTATTATGCAGTTTGTCGGTTTTAGCGTTAGAAATAAACATTCGATATGCGAAATGGTATAAAAACGTTTATGTAGAACGAATAAATTCTGTTGGAACGTTGTTATAATTATTTAAAATTGATAATGAAATTAAATACAAGCTAATTAAGATAGTTCGAAATGGAGTATTTTTGATAAACGGAAAATCATTATTTATACAAAGAAAAATATTGTGTATATGCATATATGTTGTGTGATTATTCGTGTATATGCATTGTTTTGAATAATCCACGATCAAAATATTTTTGTTGTTGTAACACTTAAATTTGTTAGTATTTAAACCAACTCCATGACCGTCAACTTTTTTCAATGAAATCATTTTGGAAAATAAACGAGACGGTATTTTCCGAAAATTGGTAACAAATTTCGACTTATATTTCTTGAAAAAGTGTTACGCGAAATAAATTGCCAAAACACGTAACTTTATTTACTTGTTTTTTCTTTTTTCGTAACAATCAAACTAATGAAAATATTTTCGTTACATTATTCATACGAGAGAATGAAATATTGATAACAGTTATATCCAAGTACTGCGGTTGTAATACGAGAAACTGCATTTCGCATCACGTCAAATTTAATCACAAAAGTGTTTATAAACGTTACCAAAGTTATTTACCGTTGCGTTTTAAAACGACGTGTGTTAAAGTTAGGCAATCAGATTAAATATTAAATTTAACTAGTCTTTTTTGTCAGTGCGATGTTTTATGAATTAAAAAGATAACAAACGTCTAGATTGTAATCGCGCTTGACATTTCGTTTTAACAAAACAAATTCTTCAGCAAATCAGTTTTTTTAGTTTATTGATTTATTATATTCGCAAACAATATAAAGTGTACCGAAGCAACGAATTAACGGGGCACTGACGTAACGCGTAATACAAAACGAAAATAAATAAATACAATACATAAATAGCAATAACAATGCAAAATCGGCAAAAAAAATATAGAATTGGTTCGTCCAAGCAACGGCGAAAAACTGAAAAAAAATTGAAATCGAAGTCCGGGACGCGCGACTTTCGTGCGAAAAGTCGTAATGAGGCGTCCGTGACGACCCAACCACCCGCTCTCCCCCCTCCGCCCCCAAGAACCCAAACAACCTGTTTTGGCGCGCCCCATACTGCCACCCCGAGTCGCCACGTGGAGGCAGCGCGCCCTCGACATGAACTTAGGCGATCTCTTCCTAGACGAAACTAGAGGTGCAATAAAAAAGGACAGACTGCGCGATGAACGGAGACGGACGCGGCGAGAAGGCCGCGCTCGAGCGCGCGCGCGCACGAGTGTCGCTAGCTTGCGTCCGCGGGGCAGGGTGGCGGTTGCACACGGCGATTGGTGTCATTGTCAGTGGGTAATGAGGTCAGTAGGCCATTGGGACAGCCACTTTCAGTTTCAATTCTTCTGTCTGCGCGCGACGCGTTATCTCGCGGCTCCCCCGGGGGAGGGGCGACGGAGAGGAGACGACCGATTGTTTTGGAATCGCACTAATGGAAAATTTTATGACTCAAATTTTGCTCGCACCGACGGAGCGAATTTGCGCGCCATGTTTTACGGATCGGCTAAAATTTGACATTGGCGGTTTCGATAGGTTTCGACTTTTTCGTGTACCGAAATGCACGGACGGATATGACCGAGTCATTAAAAAAATTGCGCCTTTAAATGGTCGTTGGTATTGAATTCAAGTAGTGTCCGCGTGGTATTACAGGTACTTTAGGATCATTTTATTAACCGTGTATATAGGGAGATTCGTAAAATGTAAAAAGTAAAATAATTATTTTATTATTTAGTTTATTATTATTATTATTATTATTAAATCCGATTTGTTTAGTATTTTGAAACGAGTCATTAAAAAAGGGCAGTGGAACAAAAATCGAACTTGCAGACAATTTGGTTAATTATTGCATATACTCGTAGAAATAATCTATTTGACGAAGTAAAATTATAATGTTTTCGAACAAGTTAAAAAGGAGGGACAGCGTATAAACACTCGAAATAAACAAAGACGTGTGGATTAAATCTATTTTCTTTATTTATTTGGTCAGTTTATATTTTGTGTGTCCTTTTTTAATCTGTCTTTAAAATTCTAAAATCTGAAGATAACACGATCGTTTCAAGAGTGTAGCATTTATGAATCAAAATGTTACGCGAGTGACATTTTTTACCACGCATTACGGGGAAAATTTAATATTTCGAATAATTGCGTATAGATGGCACGGTAAATCATAATTATGTAATTGTTCATTATGTCAGCGTTCGACAATATCGTAAACTTGCCTTAAAGCTCAAGAATTTTTATAGAATCTATTTTGTCAGTCTGGTTTCTGATTTAATTATAGAATTAATACATAAATTATAACTGATATTCAATACGACGAGCGCCAAATGCAGGCAGACACAAGTGAATTACAAAAAAAAATTATTTAATCGAACCAATTAATTTGGCAAAAATTCGCAACGCAAAAAGTGACACGATTTCTGGCTCTAACGAGTTAATTTCCTGACAAAACAAACACGGCAATTGACGATAATGAGTTCGTCCAACATTTGTGTTACTTTACAATTATTTACATAATTTGTAACCATACTGAATTCCTTTATCAATTGTGCATTTTTGCGATCGTTCGAGATTGCTCAATGCAGATTGCAGATAAATAAATGAGGACAGTAAGTCATTGTCGCGTGAGGTCAAAATGACCACATAACGCGCGTAAGATAAAAAAACGTAATCTGGAAAAGTGTTTGCCAGCAACTCAGACGTCTTGATTCCGATTCGCTTCCAGGGGTTTTCTGTCTTTATTCGCTGCGAGCTCAACAAGTACATTTGTACAGTCGTCGACGGAAAACTTTTCATTTCACATTTTTCTCCGCGATAATTCGTCCCAAATCGCCGTCTAAAAATAATCAATTTCACCCTTTAAAATTACGAACATTTAACTGCACCGTTTAGTGCCCCGAACTGTCATATTGAGGGGAAATAACTTGACTAAATTTAAGACACCGATGTCTTAAAATGACGCACAAGGGTCTGGAATTAACAGCTCGCGTTTCAATTCAGACATTCGTGTCAACTGAGACATCGGTGTCTTGAATTAAGACACTGGAACGGCAATTTCAACGGCGTTTAGCGTACCTTTTCCTTCGACGGTCTCGACTGTAGCGCCAATTCGAAACCGAAGCGTCATCTTTTCGCGAATCCGCCATTGTTTTACCTTGTTTATCGGCCGCGAAGGCCGTCGAACGGCCGTCGACAACCTTCTCTCCCCTCCCGTTGGCGCGACGCGGGTTTCATTTTTCTGCATTTCCGTTTAGAGGATGGCGCTGTTTCTAGGAAGGAAATCGCCGCGCGAGGACGCGCGATCCGTAGGATCGTAATTCGTAATTTCGACTCGTGCGTCGCCGAGAACCGATCGTAACATCTTTTTTTTTTCGCTCGCTATCGATTAACCGATCAAGATATTCGGTACGAGTTTGTCTTCGCCGATAAGAAGACTCGTGTTAAAACACTTATCTCGAAAGGAAAGTACATTGATATCGATTGACGGTATCAATCCAAGGTCGTCTTAATTGCCGGCAACCTGGTCATGCGATTTTCGATCGTGCTACTTTTACTCGAAAGTCCGATTCCGCGGCTTTGGCCGTCGCGTTTTCGGCTTCTGCGAGTTCAAAAACCTTTTTGGTAGTCCAAGCTCGCGGTTGGTTCGAACGTCTTGGACGTTTGCCTACACGGAAAAAAGCAATCTGGAAAAAAGTACTACAAAAATTAATATAAAAATAATGATGCAAAATGATCAACTCGCGTAATAATTTATTAAAATGGCGAGGATGTTTAATAATAAATATAGTCATTTTTATAGTTTTATAGTAATTTTTATAATATTTTCAAGTTATCCCGCATTGTGTATTAATAACCACGCGTTTGCCGAAAGCAATTCGCGATCACTGAAATCAAACCTTCCGAACGATCCAAGCCAGTTCCGTTGACTCATGCGATTCCTTGATAAATGATTTCTATGATTTTTCAATTATTACTGTTTTCCGTCTGTCGTTTTCTTCATCCTTCTATTGTCCTTCTGTTTCATCCGAGGAATTTTTTTCGTAACAGACAACGTGCAATATGGTTAGAAATTGACACTATATTCACGTATACAAAAAAAAGTTATTAAAAATTACTAGACAAAACATAAGATGAATCAAATTTACTGAACGATGCAATATAAATATTTATTAAAATTTGGGTACAAATTACCAAATCTCTTTCAAATAAAACCAAGGATTTAGCAATGTTTAATATATTTTTTATTTCAAAAAATATTACAAATAACCTTCTGACGTTCGAATTATATATAAACGTATATTTTCAAAAATACGTTATCGTAAATTTTACTATATTGCATACAAAAAACGTCCATTAAACATGAGAAAGTATAGTAAATTATATATAAAATTTGTCTCGATTCTCTTTTCCGACAACGCAAAAAACGTTTCCTAGTATAAAGTTCAGTTTTCTTTTTTTTCTTCGCGCCCGATAAAGTGCTTCCCGCGAAAAACGCACGCAACCTGAACGCTCGCGACCGATAACATAGCGCCGTGAAATTAGCACGCAGACCTTCGCCCAGTCCTTGACGGTTCATAGAGACCCCGGAGTCTCCAAATCGTCAGACTGGTGCCAGCATTAAAAAATTAGACCACATAAACACGCTCGAACGTGCGCGCCTGCGCCTCTTTATTTATAGACCTTGAGCACGCGGACCTTGAATTTCCGCGACACAAAATGGGCCCGCGAATTAGCCGCGCGACTCGATCCTGCGGTACTTTCGTCGGCTAAATATAACGACCGATCGGGCAACGAATGGCTCTCGCGCGCCGACGGAGACCGCGAAAGTCGAAACAAAGACGTCGGCAACGGCGGGGCGCGGGAAGAAGGGAGAAGGGAGCTTTCCCGTCTGCTTCGGTTTACTCTCGCTTTCGACGCGAAAAAGGGTTCGAAACCGCTTTCGTAACGTTCTCTCGGTCACCGCGAGCAAAAGTTTGATCTTGGCTTTTGTCCTACTTACAGCGGGTTATGCGAGGAAACTTTATGATAGATACTATTGTGGCACCGCGAAAACACAATTAACGAAAGTGTCTTACCAATAAACATTGAAGAATTTACAAACATTCATCAATGTTTACTGAAAAGTGCGGAAATATCTAACTGAAATATTGTTTTGTCCGGAGTTACTGTGTTCTTGGTAATATTTACTGAACTATCGGTAATTGTTAATGGAGAATTTTGAAAAAAATAATAATTTGGGCCAAAAAATAAAAATTCTCCAAATGCTTTCAAACTTTGCATATCGATTGGTGCTCTTATTATTATCGTGTAAATACCCCAAATTGTAATTTTAAAGTGATCTGAAGTCGAAAATGCGATAATGAAAATTTAAATTTTTTCTCGAAATGAACGTTACAGCGTGCCATTTGCCAGTAATTCATTTAAATCAATTAAAAACACGTGTTTAGACATTAGTATTCAATCCGCAATCGTTACGAAGTCATTTTGGATTGATTACAAAAAATTTATTTTTTGCCATTTTTTGAAAAAATCTCAAGGGGTATACCTTAAAAAAATGCCAATTTTGGTCAAAAAATTAAAAACCTTCAAATACTTTCAAACTTTGCACATCGATTGGCATTCATATAATTAGCGTGTAAATACCCCAAATTGGGTTTTTAAAGTGATCTCAAGTCGAAATTGACGGTAATGAAAATTTAAAAATTTTCATGAAATGGACGTTAGAGCGTGCCATTAGTCATTAATTGTTTTAAATCGGTTAAAAACACGTGTTTGGACATTAGTATTCAATCCGCAATCGTTACGAAGTTATTTTGGATTGATTACAAAAAATTTATTTTTTGCCATTTTTTGAAAAAATCTCAAGGGGTATACCTTAAAAAAATGCCAATTTTGGTCAAAAAATTAAAAACCTTCAAATACTTTCAAACTTTGCGCATCGATTGGCACTCATATAATTAGCATGTAAATACCCCAAATTGGGATTTTAAAGTGATCTCAAGTCGAAATTGACGACAATGAAAATTTATATATTTTCATGAAATGGGCGTTACAGCGTCCCATTTGCCAATAATTAATTTAAATCAATTAAAAACACGTGTTTAGACATTATATTTCAACTAGCTATCGATAAGAAGTCAATTTTGATCGACTGAGAAAAATGTATTTTTTGCCATTTTTTGAAAAAATCTGATATATATTAAAAAAATGACAATTTTAGCCAAACAATAAAAATTCTTCAAATGGTTTCAAATTTTGCACGTGGACTGGTATCTCGAATATTAGCGTATAAATACCCTAAATTGGGATTTTAAAATGATCTAAATTTGAAAATGGTAACATTTAAATTAAAATTTTTAATTAAATTGGAGGAAATATATGACAATGATAAAGAAATATTTCATTCGTATAAATACTAAACACGATGCTTCGATCATTTAAATAGCATTGAGTATCATGTCTCAACGTAAGAATGACCGAATGTAATTGTGGTGAAAAAAATATTACTGTATAACTGCCTTAATGACAACCAAATGACAACGTAGCTACAAATACAAGTAATTAATTAAAATGATAAAAAATTATAATATAATTGTTTATATGTTTCATGTTAAGATTTATATACTCTGGCTACACTAAAGTCCACACAAATGTTTTGTTTCGTAAGTGTATTAAAGCACGACTCATTATAGTAAATATTATTATATACTTTCGCAATAATATCCTCCCGGCGATATGAAAATAAATATTTGTTTCCATTCCATATAGACCAACGAAACCGATGCGTGTTTTTCTGAGTAAAGCTGGTTAACTTCGACCACCGTTTGCCTGGGAAATTAACAACTGGTTGAATCGTGAGTTTCGACTGTTTGGTCTCACGCTTTTTTGTTTTCCAATCCGCTGGTTTTTATTCTACACCGGAAAACACTCGTTCGAGAACGAAAAAAGCTTCTCTTAATTGCTTCAGTCGACGCGAGTGAATTGTTTCCTCGAAACAGTCAGACGCGGTTAGATCGAATCAATTTTATAATAACCAAATTTGGACGCCAGAAGGCGTTGTTTGGAGAAATTGAAAAAAATAAAGAATTCTCGACATCGACCTAAAACCGCACCATCCGATACGTATAGTGGTTGTGCGCGTACATACACCATTCGAACGAGCACTCGAGTCGCGTTAAGACGCGTTTGCTTTCGCCGACTTTGCGTAAGAGCATACTCATATTCGGTTGGCCAATGCCACACAATAAACGCGGCATTAACATTGTATCTGTACCAATTTTAGCTCTCGTTTTGTCGTTCATTGTCGGGTTTCTTATAGGGCTCCGCGCCTTGCGCGCGAGTACGAGATTGACTGAGTACAATGAAACGAAAAAAGCGCGAATGAACCCCTAACATGTAAACAACAAAAAAAGCGCAAATACATACGGGTGACTTCCCGGAATCCGATTGTTTTATTTGGGCTAAATGATCGCTATTTTGGTGTCTTTCGTTGTAATAATAACAATAATAAAATACAATCATTTTTGTCATTTTAAACGAGTCGTTATGTAAGTTCGCAAAATTGTCACGTATACGTTTAATGCATTAATAATTGTCATAATTTTTTTTTCTTTCTCTACTCGTAGCGCGATACGATACCTGCGAAGCGATTTAATTGATTAACTTAATCGATGGTATAATATTCATTTTGGGTATACAATAACAAAAACGTTAATTGAATAAAATAATGTTGAATTGAACTTCAATTCATGCTCACAAGATGCGTATATATAACGCATACTCGGACGTATTGCGATTACGACGAATTTAATAAAAACAAAACAAATTTGTTTTTTTTTTGTTTTTATTTTATTTTCTTTAATATGCACAATTAAATAAAACAAAATTCTAGATTCACGCTTCAAAACATCAATATATGTATTTAGGCCATTTTAAATACAATTTTTTTAGCAGAATATTAATTAACTTTAATAGCGCAGTAATATACATATCGATAACGTCATTTTTTGTCCTAACATTAAACTCTAATAACAATGATTTGTTTAATGAAAAAGTATTTTCGACTTCAAATTTTTGTTATTGATCAAATCTGAAATAAATTTTTTCATACTATTTTCACCATCGACAAACGCGTACGTGTATGTGTATGTATATTACGTACATATATATACACACACGAATATTTGCGCGAGGAGGCGAAAGTTTCATCGTATTTTTTTGTTTGCCGGGACTGTCTCTTCTCTTCGCTTCTCAGGTATTATCTCGTTCCTTCGTTTTCCACTTCCCCGACTCTTCGTTGTGTCACAATCCCTCGCCATTTCAGCGAGGTGGCGAAATCCTGAAACTTTCTCGCTTTAAAATCCAGCGATTTCAATATCACAAAGGATGTGGCAGAAAAGAAGAAACGTTAGTTTTATCGTAAGGTTTCATCACGCGCGTTTTGAATAGAAACTTCCGCGCGCGCGCATACGATTTGAAGCAGTCCCGCGTCCAGATTTTTATGTGGTGTAAAGTGTCACATTCCGATTGCATTAATGAGAAGACGGTTACAAAAATCCTTGCTCAGATAGCGCTATTGCCTTGAGCCGATGCATTAAATGTAACTCATTCGAACACATTTTTATCTCGACGTTTAGTGTCTTCGAATACGCGGTCGCTGCTTTGTTTTGCTTTTTTTTTCCCGCGTATAAACTTTAACGATTTCGATAACAACGATGTTCGCGACTTTCGCAACAAACAAATTCCCCGACTCGGACGCCTACGAATTTCCTACCGAAATCGACGTAGACCGCTTTAATAACGCGCATTGCACTGAAAAAAATTGAATCTCTCTATATAGAAACATGGCTAATGCAGTTATATTTATAAAATAGTTATAGATATACTAATAGAAAAATTGTGGAATCACAAATATTTCTATACTACTATAAGATAGAAGAAACATTTTTTTTCCATGTGAAAATAAACATTGAAACACCAACTGACCATAAAATGTCGATGTTTATGACGCGGGTTAGCGTTCAAATCAAATTTCAAATCATTGTCCCTCGGCGTTGGAATTGCTGACTATAAACAATTGAAACGCACCAATAAACCATCGACAATCGCGTGTATCTCCAGTTACGCAACCGCGGACATAAAATCGCCAAGTCTGGAAGAAATTGAAATCAAGATTTGGATTTGGAAACCGGTCTATTGTGCTCGGAAATTGCGACAAAAACCTCCCGAAAACAAAACAAAAAAAATCAAAACAAAAAACCGGCCGCGAATCGTTCGTTCGGAAGTAAACAGATGAACGGCGCGGACTTTGAAAGGACGAACGCGGTCGCGATTACGCGAGTCGATTAGCGAGCGCAGACGAAGAAGAGCAGTCGAACATGTGGGCTCCCCGGTGTCGTTGTTTATTGCGCGGCTGAGGCAATCGCGCGCGTGAAAACACCTTTAAAGGCCTTTCCGCGGCAAAATTTGAAGGATACCGGCGCCGCGACGACCTCGCCTCGCAACTCAGTCGCGTATGCGCGCGGAACACACGCACTATCACCCCGTACGTCCGTACATCCACCCATCCGTTCACGCCATTCCATTTCCACGGAGGTCACCCGGTAGCTTAAGTGGGTCTCGACCACTTGGTTAGTGTGTCATGGCACACTCGCCATTCCAATCACGATTACTTTTGCGTCGCGCAAAAATCGCCTTTTTTCATCCTTCCACCTGCGAGCGCAACCGAGATTACGAAATTTCACGATTTTCAGCACTTCAAAATTCACCGCGCGTGCGCGATCCGTGCGCTTTTAAGATACGCGCATGCTTTTCATTGAAGTATAACAATTTTTTTTGTTTTTTTTTTTTTTTGCTTTATGTAGGATTAGCTTATTGAGATTTGCTTCTGTCCCTTATATACATCTCCGAGCCCACGAGACGCTCATGAACCTCGTATGCCGTCTTCTGCTTGAAAAAAAAAAAAAAAAATTATAAAATAAATTAATTAAATTTTAAAATTTTAAACTAAATTTTCTCTGCCTTTCTCCCTTCTGCATCTCATTTTTTTCTCCCCCTTTACCAATCTACTGTTCTCCTCACACATGCT
>JABFQC010004027.1:0-13207 GCA_022817085.1 Psilanteris sp. ZL-2020 | reverse complement strand
GTTTTGAACTAATATTAATGCCGCTCAAACGATTACAGTTTTTACATAATACAATGTGCGTGGGAAACATTTTTTTGTATTGCATGTATTATTATTAAGTATCAATTACTTTTACGAGCATTATTTATTTAATATAGAAAAATGTAATACGGTTATTTATAAATAATAATGATGATGAAAATGAATGCAATTATATGTTTACAATTTAAACCGGATTTAATGATCATCGACATAAACAAACAATGCACATTTTCTGATTAATTTATTCACAAAATTGAATCGAGTTTTATTCCTTTTGTTATAATGCTAATGTTTATTATTATTCAATTAATAATTGCAAAATTGCATTTTTTGCAAAAGTAAACAAGATGAATAGTGATGAGAGCGCTAAATATGTGGTAAAAATTGGACACAAAGTAAATAATACATGATATGAAGTTTTATTTAATCTAAATACAAAATACGTTTCAATAGTATATATAAGGTCATACAGCAAAACACAACAATTTTGCAATAACAATAAAATATCTTTTACATCTTCACAAATATATGCGTCTCTGGTTAACGTTCGTATAAAAAGACATTGTTGACGCTATTATATTCCGGTTTCGGTTACAAATGTTAAAAACAATAAAAATGATGCAAAACAAACGTAAACAATATTACGTTCGTTGAAATGTCATTTAATGTTGTGAATGCGCGATACAAGATGTAAATATTTATAAGTAAATAAACAAAACAAATTAAGATTAAAAATTATCTGCTCACGGTTTGACTCAAAATTGATATAACCTTTTGAAACGAACAATTAAAATTAATCGCGCAATTACATACAAGATTCTTCAGGCTAAGAATTACATTCCAACTTTCGTGGGCATAATTTCATATTGCAACAGATCATAATAGTACAACCGACTTTATTCTTAGATGTTTTGCTTCCTGAAGAAAATTATAGTTTAACAATTGCAATAAAAAAAGTTGTACACCAATCTTTGTACTCGAAATTGATCGATCATTAAGTACTCAAGCAAATCGAACAGGAAAATGATTTTCCTTTTATAGACCTCGTCTGATATATTTGAAATTGCAATGTATTTGTATTGATTCTTAATTTAAAAATGCAGAAAATGGGTTTTCGTGATTTTATTATTATATAAAATAGCACTTTTGAGTTGGAACATTATATGATGAATGTTTACGATCATTCATTGAAAAACAGTTTAAAGATATGTTTTCATGCAACTTTTTGCTTCAGAATAAAAAATAATAAGAATAATAAATACAAACAAACTGTTTTAAATCAAATCAGATTTGTTTGTTTTTTTTTTACCTTTGTTTACATTTTGCGTGCCTTTTTGTTCTTGAATATTATCATAAATTGAATTCGATTAAAGTAAACTACTCCAAAATAATATTATTATTTTTATTTATTATATTTATTTATTACTTTATGTAGTCGATTTTAATTAAAATTTGTAGAACCAATGTTTTTACTAACATATACAATTAATTGTAACAAATAAAAACACAAAACAAAAATTAACGTTATTTGTCTCAAATTTCATCGTAAAACACACAAAAAATCAAATTAGTCATGAGGATAATAGAATATCAATTTTTACTACAATTTTTATTACAATTTTTATTGTTGACCTTGAATGCGATCATGATCACACCAAAAGTGAACAAAAATGAAATAACTCGAAACAATAAAAGAAATTAAAACAACTTGAAAAAAACCAATTGTAACGATAAACGATGACGAAACGCTCGAAAGTTGGAAGAGGAAAACGGGTGTTTGAACTTGCGCATAAAAAAATCCGCCATTGTCGGAAAAATGTGATCGGATCATCAGACGCGTGCGTTGCCGCGCATTAACGTAACCGTCATTGTTGACATGATAAACACATCGGGGTTACCCGCGTAACCTCATTGCGTCATTGCCGATCCGAAAAGATCGAAACTCCCCGAACGATCACTTGCCCCGCCGCCGACGCCCAAAAAAGTCGCGTCAATTGAATCGAACTCGGGCTGTTGTTTTATCGACGCATCCGTGCAGCAGCGGACCGCTTCTACGGCTTCGCTACGAGCGGAAGACGGGCAGCTTTGTCCCGCGCGCGAAAGGAAGTCGCGCGAAACAAGAAGTCGGCTCAACACGGAAACCGAAGGGGAGGCAAAAGTCGCTCGCTATCGTTCGTTTTCGTTTCGCATATCGAACGAAGTGTAGCCGTGACATGACCCGCAGATAAGCAGTGCTAAAGTTTGACAAAAAACGCATGCCAGCGCGAGTCCAAATTTCATTCTCGACTGACGCGCAATTCCGATAAATCGCTATTCTTGTGCGCCGATGCAAACAGCTAGTTTTAACCCGCGTCATTTTTAAGGGGCGCAATCTTTGACCTTGCTTACGTCCAACAATTCGTCTGCTTTGTTTACAAACGAATTCTTTCGGTTGTTTGTTTTTGTTAATGTCATTGTAGGAACAACGATAATAATTATTTTTAGGAATTAATTTCATTTTGTTTATATATCAAAACATAAATAAATAATAAATAAATAGTTTGCGCGTTAATATAATAACGATACACGTACATATAGCGTTATGACCGTCATACGACGACTGATTGTCAACTCGTGCGACGGTTGAATGTAGGTATTCATTTTTCCGTGCCAGGGAAGTAGATTGAGAAGCTGTCAGTCATTCAGATTTATCGACAAATGTATATATTTGCTGTGCTGACTATGTCGAAACCTCTGATTAGGGACACTGTTGCTTTACTTTTCTAATGTGTTTGCGCGGCTAATGCAAATAATAATGCCGTTAGTATTGCGTTTCAGAAATTCGGAGATTCTTCATTGAAACTAATTTGAAATTTTTCTTTATTTTTCAGATTTTCAGATTCGCGGCGTTTACAGCGAATACATTAACATGGTGAGTCGAAAGTGCTTCTTTCTTTTCTTTCTCAAGAAATTCTCTAGAAATAATTACTTTTCTGCATTATTACCAGCATATGACTTCAGTTTGTTTAACAGGAACAGTTTTAAGAATTTTTGTATATAATTATATAAATAAATATATTCAGATGTTTATATCCAGGAATGGACTTTGGTATTACAATTTTTATAATACACACACACACACATACACACACACCCCATACATACCTTTTTTCCTGATATTTGTATAAAATTCTGTCTCATCACAATATTAAATTATCTACCTAATATCACTTTATTTTACATATGAGAGTTAACGGTTAATATATAACCACAATTTTTTATCATATTCATTCATATCTTTGCAAATTCTCATTAGAATTGAATTCCTATCATTTAATACAATTTATAATCAAAATATATTCTATAAATATATAGACAAGCATACATATTTCGCAAACATTCTCAGAACATTCCTAACCTTATTTCCTCTTTGATTTTCCATTTTTACACTTTTTTTACTTAATACATACCATTGAATACCGTTTCGACTATTTTGACCTTTAATCACAATTTATTTTTATTTTCTTCTTTCCTTTTCTTTTTCTTTAAGTAATTTTCTCAGTAATTCTAACTTTTTCTAACTTCAGATCATAATTGTTATTAAATATAAATTATCTATTTCTTCTAACCACTTTTGTGTTTTCTCATATTTAAGAAGATAATGTTTCTAATAATCAGCCGGTGCTGATATAATAACGGTTTATTACATAACAAACAACTCCTTTTTTCTTCTTTGGTCCAGTATTTATTGGTTTCTTCAAAATTCCTACATCTCAATTTTACAATTAACCTGGCTTTATCTCCGATCTTCATTTCACTCAGATGTTTTGGTTATTAATTGTACTTGTGTATTTATATCTTCAGTTATATTTCGACTCACTTATCTCGTGTTGCTCAATTTGCATTTGAATTTCTATCTTTCTGTTCGTTATTAGGTCTTCTACCTTCATATTGTTTTCTCTCATTATATTAATCTCTTAACTGGCCCACCCCACTGTTTCCAAATCTATCTCATATATTCCACTTTTATATCTTCTAACTTCTTTTGTTCTTTTTATCCCCATATCTCCACTTCATATATTCTTCTTTCATTTTTCATTCGATCATTAAGTAATTTTCCTCCTACTTTTCTCTCTTCTAAGTTCTTTTCTAAATCTGCAATGTCAATACTAAATAATAGTGGGCTCAATACGCATATTTTTCCCAACCCTTTCGTTTTCTAGAAGTAATCTGTAAATCTATTTTCTATTGTAATTTTCATTTATTTTTTGTAGAATCCATTGACTCTGTTTATCAGATTATTCATTATGCCTTTTTCTTCCATGATTTTGCAGATTTTTTTTTCTGTCTATTATATCAAAAACTGCTTTCAAATCAACAAAATAAAGCGTATAGTTCGTGCACTTGTCTATTACACTCTTTTTGTCTTTAATGATTTAGAATCATAATATTATATATAGTTAATCTTCCTTTTCTGAATTCTGCTCGGTTTTCAGATAATATTTCTATTTTTCTTTGTATTTTTCTTACATTATGATTTCTGTATATATCTTGTATCCTGTTGGCAAAAAAAAAATATCTCTATAATTTGAAATATCATATCTATTTCGTTTTTTATATAATGGAATAATTAATGTTATCTTTCAATCCTCTGGTATTTCACCTTTCTTACAAATTTTATTCCTTCTTTAACTAACAATTTCTCTGCTTCATCATTGCAATATAACCCTGCTTCCTTTATTATTCCATTCTACCTTACTGCATTCCTATTCTTTGGTTTCTTCATTGCAGTTTTCATGCTCTACCATTCAATTTTTTCTTCTTGCGTCATATATGCTTAAATTTACATCACCATTTCTGATGGTTCAATGTTGACTTTCTTCTAGTAATTTTTCAATTTTTCTATTGTTATTGTTTTATTTACGAATATCTTCTTTTTTCTTTTATTATTCAAATATTTCCATACAGCTGTCTCCGTTTTCAGACTTTTTCGGTTCTTCTTCTTCTTATCTTTTTATTTCTTCTGTCTTTTTAAATTCTTTTCTCGTGTCTTTTTTTCTTACATAAATTGGTCTTTTGTTATTCCTAATATTTTGTGTTTGCTTTTCTTTTATTCTTAGTGCAATTTTTATTCCACCAGTTCTTATAGTTTTTTTATAAGTCCATTTACATGGACATGCAAATGGAAAATTATTTTTTTAACAAATAAAAGACAATATTTATTACATACACTATATATATATTAAAAATATATATAATAAAATATTGTATATATAAATAACATTATTTAAAAATATATTTCGTAATTTTAATACACATTTTCTGTAAATTAGTTAATAACATTTCTTGCATATATCTAAAACATATTTGAAAAGAGATTTTCTTGATTATATTCATTTATTAAATATCATAGAATATTATCAAACTATTTTGATTTTTTTTTATAATTGGATAATTGAAGTTAAACAATTTTAACAAAACAATCTAATTATCTTATTATACGGTTATTATATTATTGTTATTAATTCAATTATTAATTAATACTATAAAGGTCTTACATACCAATAACCTAAATGTATAATTAATTATAAGATTATAGTCTAAGTATACAATAGAAATAAATATTTACTATTTTTATGAAAATGTACTCTTTTAAAATGGTCACCATTTATTATGTTAGAATTGGAGAAAATAATGGACATTTAATTAAAATATGCTCGTAAACATATATTGTTATGTTACATTTTTACTCATTTACACGACACATCAATAATTCGTATGATATATATTTAAGTTTTGTATTAATAGTTTTATTTATTTTATAGTAAAATTAGAAATAATATTTTTGTGTATTTATATAAGTTAGTTCAAACACTTAATCACATAGTTACTGCGAAGTTAATCAAATTTCATACAAAATCCAAACGAACTGCCAATCAAGCGTCCAAATTCAAAAGCATACATTTTTTTATTTGAATTTTTGTATTTTAATTTGTATACAGCTTTTAAAACAAACTGTTGAAGCCAATTGCGCAGAAGGTTACTTTTAGAAACATTAACTGCTTGATCATAAACTCATAAAAGACCCGCAATTATATCTGTAATTGGACCCTAATGACGGCTTTTAGTAATATTTCATTCATAACTCGCGTGTCTTATATAAGATCATTCAATTCACATTGTAAACAAATTTGGCGGTTATCTGTTTTCTTGATTAAAATCAGATTTATTATTTTGCATTTACCGATATCAAAAAACAAAACAAAAAATACAAATAAATAAAAAAAAAAACACAAAATGGTATCAGAAAATCCTTTTAAATCCACCAAGTGACAACGATATGCACATATATATATATATATATATATACAGGTATACATAACGTCATATTAAAATACGTTTATTTAAAAAACGATCACTCAAGCCGCAAAAGAAAAGAACAGAGATGCGCGTGTTTGATTGAAATTCGTTGCCATACATTATCATCTCATCAGCGCGCTGAACGTGAACTCTGACCAGACGCCATTTTGAATGTTTTGCAGATGAACGAGAAAAAGCCACCAACGGAACTCGACACCTTCCTTCCGAGCGACGGAACTGTCAAAGATGGCGTGCTGCCGAGCAAGTACGTCTCCGTCTAACCAGCAGCCCCCAAACGGTCACCCATCCACTCACTCATCCCGCCGACCTTGTCGCCTCAGTCGTGGTCAAAATTTGCGCTCGCGCGATCGAAGTCGCATGGACTGGCGCGGCGCGGCAAATGGAAACGCAACGATCGCGCCGGCCAAGTAATTGCTCGATTACCAAGTAATCGAGGCCTTAATTAGGCCCGGTAATCGCGGGATTGTCCGGTCGCCCACGCGGTGCGCGCAATTGCCGCGCTGTGACGCAACGACGACGCCGCGGCGAGCGAGAGCGTCGCGATAAATAAAAAAAAAAAAAGAAAAAAACCAACAAAATTAAACGAAGAAAATGGCCGAGCCAACTGGGGCGCAACGTCGTCGGGGACGTAAAAAGGCACCGCGCGGAATGCGCGCGATATCTCGATCGATTAAGATTTCGGATATTACATTTCGTTGTAGATGGCTATCGGGAGCCCGCGGGTCTCTCTGTCCGTATGTATGTATATACACGCGCGCGCAAACACGTCCGTATAGCCGTCTCTGTCTACCCCGAACTGATATTTGGCCGAAGAATAAGAGCGCGCCGATAACGATCGCAACCGATTGCTCGCTTTTTATCAGCACTTTCTCGTGGTCTTCTTAATCCCCGCCGGGCTTATCGCGTACACACGCGTAGTTAAATAAAATGGATATGGGATGTTCCGATTCATTCATTTCTTTCGCGCGCGGTCCCGCCGGACGTTCGGTCACGCGAACTTGGAGTGTTGCCCCGATCGCCCGCAATACAGATCCTCCGTATTCTCACCGACTCGTGTTTTGCCGACAGGTTTAAGGTGCAGCCGAAGACCATGCGCGACACGGAAAATGGAACTGCCGACGGAAAAGGTTTCGATCCATTCTTGAACCGGAAGGTGGAAAACGCAACTACGTAAGTGGTTTCCGGTTTGTCGATCGAGGTCATTTGTGTCGACGAGCGTCGTCCGAGGGCACCGGCCGTTGTTTGGCTGACGCGGTCTTAATGTAAGACCCTCGCGTGAGGCTCGTTTCCGCAATTTGACGCGCTTCCTTCCTCTTTAACCGACCTTTCACCTCCAATTTCAGAGATTGGGACACCCTGACGCATTTACTCAAAGCATCCCTGGGCACTGGCATCCTGTTTATGCCGTTGGCCTTCAGGTACTCGGGACTTTTGGTGGGAGTCATCGCGACCATCCTGGTAGCATTCGTTTGCACGCACTGTGCCTACATCCTGGTGAGTTAATCGCGAGGTCAACTGTCCTGACTGTAATTGGACTGCTCGAACGGTCCGGATGGTCCAATACCATGTTCCGTTTCAACTATTGTTTACTCACTTTTAAGAATCCGAGTACTTACGCGTGTATATTGGTACCGATTATGAAATTTAGGGACCAACTTTTGGCTGATTCGTGTGCGTGAATTGATTAATGGTTTGGTTTTAGGTAAAATGCGCACATTCCTTGTATTACAAGACTCAAGTAAGCGAGATGAGTTTTGCCACTGTCGCGGAAGTGGCTTTTGCGACTGGTCCAAAATGGGCTAGGAAATTTGCTAAGCCATTCAAGTAAGTTCATGTTGTGACCTCGAATCAAACGTGCTTGATGATCTGAGACTGAACGTGATTAATGATTCGATTTTGTTTCAGGTACAGTATTAAAATAGGTCTGTTCGTGACATACTTCCTCACCTGCAGTGCTTACGCGGTGATTATTGCACAGAATATTAATGCAGTACTAAAGGAATATGATATGGAACTAAATATCAGGATCATGATCAGTGCTCTACTGTTGCCATTGATTCTGATGAGTTGGGTTCCTGATCTTAAATATCTGGCACCAGTTTCTATGATTGCAAACTTATTCATGGGAGCTGGTTTAGGAATCACTTTCTACTATCTAGTCACTAATATAGACCCGAATAATTTTAAAAATTTAACTGCTCCCTTGTTTGACTTCCCGAAATTCTTCAGTTTGACTATCTTTGCGATGGAAGCTATAGGTAAATATTTATTTAATTAATTATTACTTTAACTAATTTCAACCAAAATATGTTTATAAGATTAATGGTGTAAATATTTTTATTGCTAAAATACAAATTGATTAAAAACGATTAATGGGACATGTTTGAAAAGCAGTATTTAATGTCAACATTTTATCTTATTATGACCTAAATTTAATTATCTCAAGTTAAACTGGTAATCTAATTTTCTTCAAAAAATAAAAAAAGAAAAAGGAAAAATAATAATATAATGATTGATAATCGATTCGTTTGTTTACTTTTAAGGAGTGATAATGCCTTTGGAAAACAGCATGAAAACTCCTCAGCATTTCATTGGCTTTTGTGGTGTATTGAATAAGGGTATGTCCGGAGTAACTTTGATTTATATAATTCTTGGATTCTTCGGATACCTCGCCCATGGTAACAATATCACAGACATCATTACCCTAAACTTACCGCCTCATAATATGTAAGTACTTTGTCTGGAAATGTCTGATTCTCGCCATAGTGACCCCTTAACTCACGTTTGTTTTTTTTTATATTACAGATATGCTCAAGCTGTCCAAATTTCCATAGCTCTTGCTGTGTATTGTACCTTTGGTCTTCAATTTTATGTATGTCTTGATATTGCTTGGGACGGAATAAAAGATCGGTTTACAAAAATGCCTCACCTCGCCAATTATATTTTAAGAACTTCCCTGGTGATTGGAATTGGTAAGTTGAACTCTTAAACCATAATACAAACTAATTTTTCGAAAATAATGCAAATTAAAATTATATCCAATCCAATTTTATATTTACAGTGGCTATTGCTGTAGCAGTACCATACATCGGACCCTTCCTGTCACTCATTGGAGCTTTTTGCTTTTCTATTATTGGTCTTTTGATTCCAGTATTCATTGAAACGATAACATACTGGGAAACTGGCTTTGGTTATTACAATTGGGTCGCAATGAAAAACATTGCTATCATCGTCATCGGAATATCGGCACTCGTTTCTGGCTCATACAGCTCCATCGAAGACATCATTAAAGCATTACAAGTGTCCAATTGATCATTTAATTCAAATAGGTCCTTTTTGGGTCTAAACGTGTTGAGATTTTTCGCGTTATTTACTAATGCATTTTGAATGCATTTGTGCGATAAATAATACCATTCAACAAATACTGAAATTAAGAAATCCTCTCTAGCTAAATTTTAATATTTTAATGACCGACTATTGGTCTCGTGATGCACGTCTCTTTAAAACAATTTTGAATTAAAATTTGGTTGAAAGCCAACGAATTTTAATTGAAATCTGTATTTTAAACACAAAAATATTTATGTCAGCATAATAATTCAATTTAAATTAAAGGTTAAGGAATAGATGATTGTGCTGTAATAACTTTACTCTTTTTAAAATCGTTTCTGGAAAGAACGCTTCTTTCTTGTGTAACAATAGAGATTATTCATTTAAATTAGAAAATTATAAATAAAAGGAGGAGCTACGCTTTGCAATATTTGCAAAATCATACCTGCCCAGATTTTAGCGCAAATCTGTCGTTGTGCATGGAAAAATAAGTCAAACTGATCACGTTTTGCCTAAGTTCTTTGGATTTCATAAACAGAATTATTTTTGTACAAATCACTTTTGATGCTGCAACATATATTTGTTCAATAAAATCAATATACAATTGAAAATAACAATATCTCATTTTTAAAGATCGTTGTTATTTTTTGCGGATTTTTGTTGTAGCAAAATTGTTTTGTACAGAACTAAGCTTTGGAAGATTGACAGTGTTGATGGAATTTAAAATCCATTTCTGTGCTCGTAATTCCGATGGCTCTCCGTCTTTTGATCCCAAAGAAATTGTACATATACGTGCAGAGTTACACTCTGATATAGGGGGTCGACTTAAACATCATCAAAGTGCATAATTTGCTGGATGACAACCAATGAATCTTTAATCTTCACTGAATTAAATACTGTATGTAATTAATTGATGATATTTATTTGATTTGGCCAACATATGACAAACGGTCGATAAACGGTCTCTTATTAATGAACAATATTACACACAAATTGTCATTAATATCAACCCTCGCATCGGTCAGCTGTCCAAATTGAACATATCATGTTAACTGAACATAATTAGGAATGCCTCTCAATGTATTTTTTTCAGTGCTTTTATAATCAGTATTTACGAAATAGAAATCACAACTGGTTCTTGTAGTTTAATTATAATATTTTTTTAATATGACAGATAACAAAATTTTTAAATGTGAAATGGAGTCATACGAAAGTAGTAGCGATAAAGTAAATATTTTTACACCAACGAGTGTCTGATATTACACGTTTTATTCAACATAGTGCCGCATATATTTTAAGATATGGGATTTTTATAAAGAAATTTTGGACTTATGTGTACATATAACAATTGTCCATTAAGAGTATTTTTTAATGAAATTTGTTGTTAAGATTGCTATTGAATGAAAGACGAAAAATATATACATTGAAGAAAAAAAGAATACCTTTTTTTCTATGTTACCTGACAATTGTGTTTTACATAATGTATATTATGTAAAATATCTTTTTAGATTTTAAGAAAAATGAACAATGTTCTATGAAACAATGATGAAAATTGTGGTTTTTATTGCTACGAAAATTTATAAATTATGGTAATAAATACCAATTTTTTAAAAAAATTTGGACTTTTCATTTTCCCTTTGTATGTGGTCTTCTCTTTATATAGATATTATCTTATAAATTGCAGTATTAATATTTATTTAATTAAATTCTAAGGGTTAAACATTGATTAATACCGATGTTTTAATATATAGATAAATATTACATTTAGTTTTAAATCCTGTTATCATACAGTGTTTATCAGAATTGATTGAAAATATATTCTTTTGAGTTTGAATTAATTTCTTACTATGGCAAATATCAGAGTAATGGATATCATTTATTTGACTGTTTATTTGTTTATCAAAAGGGATTGAAATAGATATAAGATTAAGTTCAATTCATATTTATATCCATGTTCATTTCAAAATTATACATTAATAAATGATGTAATCTTTTCAAATTTTATTCACACATTACAAAAAGTAAACTTTTTCAAAATCAATAAAGTTGCAGTTTATTGTAAATGTAATTTTATATTAAATATATGTAAATACTTAATTTACTTTACTTTTATAAATATGATGATTCTATGTTGTTTCATATTAATTTAATGGTTATTCTCAAACCATTTTTGTTAATTTTTAGAATTTTGTAATTTTATTCCTAATGTTCATATAAATAATATATTTTTAACGAATCATACAAATTAGGAAACATTCTTTTGAGCAATTTCCATCGTATACATTTGAATATATTCATAACATTAGTATTTGTTGTTTTACATGATGATAATTTGATAAAAACAAAAAAAATATGTTGTATAATAATTAGTTGTGTACAGTATATGAAATAATTTCAGATTTATTGTGTAGTTTTAAAATGTATTATTTATAATTTACTAACATTAAAAATATCATTTTTATGCTTAAAAATCTTATTCCAAAATTATAATTTCGTTTTGTTTGTATCAAATAATTTTGTAAAATTTGTCATTGGCTAGACGCAAATCATTTTAAATGTTTTAGTTTAATTCTAATTGTTAACTTAATTATAACTTCTTAAATAATCACAATTATTTATAAATTTTATATAATACAATTGATATAATTATTATAAAAAGTAGTAGAATTATATTGCACTATTATGAAAGGTAAGTAAGTTCATGTCAATTATTAAAATTTCCCAATCAATATTTTCGTTATGCTAATATTGTAAGTTTGTTAATCTTATCTTAAAGAATGTGTTATTGATTAAGTTATCATTATTGTGCACTCATTTTTAAACTGCTTCTTTTTTTATAATAAAGAATATTTTAATGCATTGGAAGCTAAATATTTACTTTATATAATATACTATGATATGAATTCTGTTTTTTTTTTCGTTGAATTCTTACTATATATGTCTACAAGTAATATTTTAAATTAAATATTTTATTTTATTAAGAAATATTAATGTAGCTTTGCATCACATACATTGTAAATATTTTATTAACTTGAAAATTAAAATACATTTTTTAAAAAATATTATGATTCTTTACTTTTTGTTTTTAAGTGTAACATGTCATGCATATTGTATATTAAAAATAAACAATATCAAGCCTATTCATAAAATTGTACGTTAATTACATTATCATTTCAGATACGAATCTGTATTAAGACCCTCAAAATTGTGTAGCCTTCACATTGCTATAATAAAAATTTCTAACCAGTTGATTACAGAAGTAAGTCATATGAATATCTTATCTCAGCATGTATTCTCCATTCAATTGTCAAATATTGTATAGCACTTTTTAGAACTTTTAATAACATTTTATATAATATTTTCACTGTAATTGAAATTATCAGTAAAGATATGGATAAATTAATCGAATTTGTTTTGTGATTACTTTTTCCCTGATTTAAAAAAATGTCATGATTTTGCAATAGAAAATTACTTAACATAATTATACTATATGCAAGAT
>JABFQC010004026.1:0-13209 GCA_022817085.1 Psilanteris sp. ZL-2020 | reverse complement strand
TAAAAAATCAAGCTTGGGCCAAGCATGGCCCAAGCTTATGCCAACGGTCGGCTGCCAATGTTGGGCCAGAGGTAATTGGCGTTTCATCCCGACGATGGGCCATCATTGGCAACTAACGATCGGCCAATCTTCGACAGTGTTGGGCCAAGCTTGGGCCGTTTGTTTTTTTCTACATGGGTACCTAATGATATAAAGAAAGAAATGAAAGTAATGAAATGAAGAAATGATATATTAAGAAATAAGAAAACGTTTTATCAAAAAATACTATATTTACTTCTACACGTAGGATGAGGCTTACAAAATGAAAATAATACTCTTTATTACTGTATAGATTACTATATAATATAGTAATTTTTCGTAGGATGTCTGCAATACTGAAATTAAATATAGTAAAATATTTATTTTCAAAAACTCCATCTTACGAGTAATAGTGAATATAGTAATTTTTGATAAAACGTTTTCTCCGTGTATTTTATTATTTATTATTTATAATGTATAGTGTGTGTTATTTTATTATTTATAATCGTTTATTCTGTAAAATAATTAGTCAAGGGTTTAAATAAAGAAATATATATATTGTTCAATATCATAATCGTCTTTGTCAATTTATTATTGTATACGACTTAGAGACACTGAAATTTATTCCGCGTCTTCCTAATAACGATACCGTTTGAATGGAAAAAATGCAAATGCTATTTCGCCGGATCGTAATTTTGCGCGGTAATTGATTATCATTAAACATTCATTCGATAAGTTTCTAAATGCGCGCGGCACCTACTCCCGGCCAATTTACCTTAAGTGATTTAATTCGAGTTTGGTAAATTCATGCTCCGCTTCGCACTTGGAACGCTCGCGGTTTTTATTCAGAAGAATCTGAAGACAAAGATGAGCTACCGATAAAATGTGAAATAGTAGCGTCGTCTGTCCGTGCAGTTGAAACTTATCGCCGACATAGAAATTGAATGCACTGTCCCATGAAAAATCAGCCTCTTAAAGTTCCAGCTTGCTTCCATAAAGATACGAATTCTCAGCGAAATGCGTATTTCACTGTCCGCTGGGGCCATGTTTTCTTCGTCTTTCCGCGCCATTCACTGAGAACAATGGAAGATGAGTTTTGTTATTGATAATCTGTTGTTTTAATTAATTAGCGATAATTGGGGTTCGTCGTACATGCATCAGTTTGTTTTGATGAATCGCGGGATTGAATTGTATTGAATTGCACTGTTAAGGTGATTTAAAAATTTTAAACTTGACTTTATATCATGTACAAATTAATATATACTTTGGCAATTATTTCACGTTAAAGTTAAATTACAATATTTTAGTGTATGAGATTGTCTGTGGTAGAAGACATTTCATTATAAATATTATACTTTTGTTTATTCAGAACAGATAAAAACAAAATTGTGGTAAAAGATAATGCAATTATAGAAGAATTAATAAATTGATTTTGATTTATAATTGATTAATAATTGATATGATTTCTTTATTCTATTCTTTCATACTTTTTAACAATGGTAAAAATTGACACGAGGTACAAATTTGGACGTAATTAGGATATGACATTATTATTTAACGCGATTATAAGACATTTATATATAAAGCAGATATCTGTGTGTGATTTTCGATATTTGTGTGGGTATGATATGACTATCAATTAAGGATCTAATCATAGCCTTACAATGTCATTATTATTATAAAAGTAAATCTTCCTTGAAATTGTAGCGAGGCTAATATTAGAATAACGAAAACTAATGCAAATATTAATTGTAACCAAACTTTAATTTTTGATTCAGCATATTTTTAGATTTTATTGTTTTTATAATATATGTCAATGCATGATTTTATTGCGATGCAATTTATTTACAATTAAAGAGCATTATTTTGTTTTATATCGAAACCTTCAATTCAAATTTTGTATATAAAATTAAAAACTGATATTGGTTTTCATGTAATTTATAAATCAATGAGACTTCGCAGTTCTTTTATTTCCTTTTTTTATGAGTTAATCGAACTTAATAATAAATCGTGTTTATATATTTATACGTACGTAGTTAATTAATTATTAACAATTCACTTTATTATTACTCAATCCCATTGGATTGCGAAAATAATAAAATAAAATACTATGAAAATAAATAATAACATAAAAGTAAAGGAGAACAAAACATCACATTTTACCAGCGACAGATAAAATTGTATTAAAAAAAGGACTCATTTTTGATTGGAAAGTAATATATATTACTTAATATAAAAATAAAAAATAAAAAAGGCACTAAGAAAATGTAACAAATTGAATACATAAAATTTTACAACAAGATTGTAATTTTTATTTATTATTATGTTTGAATAATTTTTTTATATCTGTGTAACAACTGATATCTGATAGTAATATTTTATTAGAATATTATAAATAATTTATTAAATTAAAAATAATAACTTACAAAATTTCATCCAGAAATTAACATGCATATGCCTTCAGGATCACAAAATTAAATCGTTAAGTTATTTATGCAAAATACTGTACAATACTATATATGATTGTAAAACGATGTATGTACAAGAATCCAGTGTATGACAATGCAAATGATCTGAGCTAATACATGGTCTCTGGCTGTGTATCACATGACTTAGACCTGGTTAGCTATTTGGGTTACGATATGCAATGAAATTCGTAGACCCGAGTTATCCAATGAAGTCATGCTTATAAAGCTTTGAAAACAACGTTTCTATGAATATTCCTGCGGTATTTTAATCCTTAAAACAATTTAATACGAAATTCAATCGAACAGATTTTAGTGGATAACGCTTGACAACGCTATTCAATTTTGCAATCATATGCAAAAAAATTAATTATTCATTTTTACTAAAGCTTAACATCGTACACTGAGAAAAATTTCCATTAAAATTTCCTGTGACAAAACAATAATTGTGCACGATTATAGTAAACAAAAAAAATTACACCTGCATCGTAGTAAATCTATATCAAAACCGAAATAATATTTACGATTTTTATGAATAACTTATATTTGTTGACAAACGTTGTGTACAATTATTTCTTTGATTCAGTAATTTTAAATGTATATTTTTTTGCTATGCAAGGTACACTTAAATAATTCAGCTTATTTCTAGATTTAAATTATTACGTAAGATAAAATGGGAAATGTAAAATAAACAAAGCAGGAATGAGTTTCATTTTATAATATTGTTTATATTGTGTATAATTTCGTTGAATACAGAGGTCACGTATAATAATATTTATATAATTTCGTAAAGTTTTAATGAGTGTAAACATTAAATATTATTTTAAATATCTAGTATCTATATACATATATACATGATGCGTAAATACAATGATTGTAATGTTTACAAAATATTTACAGTAATATGTATTTGAGGGAATTATTGTTAAATTGAGATTGCAATACATGAAAATTATTAATAAAAATATTCGTTTTTTCAGAGAACCCATAGAAGGGGTAAGGAAAGTTTACAAGAAATTGCCGGACGGGCGTTTTAACGTCGAAGCCACAGTCGTTCTGAACGCGGATAAGCTTAAACTGTCGACAGTTTTTCAATGCGAAATCACCATAGTCGAAGCCAACTACACTTCCGTCAGGGAATACGTATTCAATGGTAAGAACATTTCGCTAGTTCTCGCGGCGATTTTGTTAAGCCATCTCAACTTTTAATACGCATACCTTTAACTTTTTATTCATCAAATAAATTCACCATTTGCCTGCGAACAAGTTGCAGTCTGTTGATAAATGGCATTAATAGAAACACGTTGTTACAAAGAATTTTCAAATCATTGATCGATCTGTTTCACGTCAATGAGTCGCGCACAATCACTTTTACGAAGTCGATAAAAATTTGCTTATTCGATTAATATTATTAACGATTGCAAAAAATCCAAGTTATTGTATTCACCGGGGAAATCTTTGACTTTTCCCGTGTCAATAATTACTGGCTAATATCAATTTCACAACTTTTTTCATTTCAAACTTTTTACGGTAATTGTCAAAGTTTCTAAAATTTTACGCCAAAAGATACTTTTTTATTAATTTCTTTTTATTTATATCTTTTTTTCTTGTACTAATGAGTTTGTTAAGTTATACTGAAAATTTACTGAAGTATGCATTAACAATCGTAGTTCGTTGTTACGAATTCAATTATCCAACATAATATTAAGAATATTTTCTACAAATAGACGGAGGAACGCAAATGTCACATAAACATTTAAACGTATTTTAAATTATATAATATCAAGTATTTTTCGCCCCATCGTATATATTTCTCAATAGATCACACCTTTTGTAATGCAACATTGTTTCTAAAGATGTTAACCTGGTACGCATTGCACAGGGGTTACGAACTATGCATCGATTTCTTGTTACACCAATACCAGCATCGAAAGACAGTAAAATATGTATACAGGATGAATTATTGATAACATTAAATATTAGGCAATCAAATACAGTTACGGTTAAAAAATAACATTACTATAATTTTCCAATTATTTGTATAATTACATTTTATACTTTCAAAGGAAACTCGTTTAAGGTTTGAAATTATACTAATATTATTAAATAATAAAAGAATTTTTTTCACTGCAATTTGTTCATAATTTAATTACAATTAACGGCGTACTTTTAATTTGGAACCATTTCTAACCCAATTTGCTTTTATAACTTAAATATCCCGCAGAGAGCTCAGTTCCTTAATCGCGAACTTTTCTAATCATCGTACGTATATATGCATATTCGCCATGAATATGCATAGGCGTGTATATAAACTTGTAATTAATAGAAAATATTGATACAAAGAACTTGTCATTTACACGAAAGTTTTTCATGTATACATGAATACAAATTCGCGCGCTCCTTTATTACGAACTATATTTTTGTTCGCGTACAAATAGTTGTACGACATTAGAAAACGTATAAATATACATCAGCTTTAAATGCTTTTCTCATTATCCAATTTGGTGTCATTTCTCATCGACTGATAATTGAAATTCAAATCCAACGGCACGGGGATCACAATGCAACGAATAACACTTGTATGGTAATTAGGTCTGTTATACGATTACTCGTATTTTTTAATGAGACAAAAATGCAAATATTGTTATCCATAGCCATTCAGAAGCTGCTTTTAAGTTATTTTACCGCGATCCTAGCAGATAATTAATTAGATTCTTAATTAAACATACAATTAACAAATGAAAGAATTGAACCTCATTTCGAAAATGTACTTTGTCGGTCTCTATCCAAACGCAAAAATGGTATTCTGTTTATGAAATAATTAACTTGCTGTATGCGCTGAAAGCACTGAATAGCATTGGCATTACTGATCAGCAGCGAATATTTTACTCGATGAATTTGCATTCCCGAAAGTTGGCTCAAATTCTCGCGCAAGATTATTTACTCTCAATAAAAAATGTTTGTCAACTTTTTCAGGTGGAAGTGTACCAAGAATATCCTTTGTCATTCTCGTTGCTACGTATCTCGTTGGCAGAAAACACTGACGAGCGTTCCACGAGGACTCAAGAAAAGTATCTTTGTTTTAGATAATATCACCTCAATGTGTATAACAGCATATATTCCGTAGCCTGGGAATCGATTTTATAATAAGCGACGTTCAGTTGCATCATTCTACGCGTATTTCTGTCTCGAATAAGTTGCTGCTAATTTGACACGTTTTCTTAGTTTTCCTTTTTATTCTTTTTTTTCTTTCGTCCTCAATTATGCAACGTTTTTGCAATCATTCCGCAGCATTAAGATCCGAATCAGACGGTATAAAATCGATTCCCATGAAAGTGTTAATTATTCAGGGTTTGCCAAAAAGGGATTAAGCTTCATCAAAAGCGAAATAAATTCAGACGAAGCGTGATGCTGAATTGGAATGTTGACTTTACGTTTACTAATGAATTGTGATAAATTTGTTTCGAACGCAGAAGCCCGCCTGGGCTACTGTTTTCGTTTTGCGGTCGTCGCGACAAAGTGGCAGTTTTTTTTGTGATTTGTTTTGCGACTTTTTGACGTCGACTATATACGCGCGGCCCTTTTTTATCTACTAATTTTCGATACTTCGTCACGATGCCGCGCGTATCAAAAAGCAACGCCGCGCCGATAACATTGCGATGAAAATAGCACACCTGGCGAGATGACAATGAATGATGATTATAGTTAATAGTAATGGTGTCTTGTTCTGACATCCATAAATCCTACAGTACTCTTGACGTAATCATTATTAATGTAAACAACAACTGTGGGAAAGTAATGAAATTGTGACCGGTTCCTAACTCTGACAAATACAATTTAATTCGGGATGTATACACGAACGTGTTAATAATTAATTGTGCGTTTTTTTCGGATCATTTCTCGAATCGAAAAAATGACGCAACAAAAGAGCGACACTATGGGCAAACTATGATTTGTAGTATGATTTAAATTATTAACGACGGAATAAATTGCTTTTCTTGCGCTTTTCTCCGGAAATGTTTACGCGAGGCTGCCATTGTTACTAATATTGAAATAATTCATATAAAGTCGGCTTCAATTGAGTTGCGATTACTGATTTATGATCCTAATCAATTTTTGCGCGAAATAATATGCAGGTGACATAATATGCCGTCAATAATTGAAATAGGGTCCCTGTTGAGAATTGGCTGCGATACTATATTGTGATTGTTAGGTTTACGTCAGGTTACCTTAATATGAAATACAGTCTATATTGAGATACTCATTAAGAATTCTAATCATTTAAAATGATTCAAAAAATGTTAAATAAGGAATTTATTGATTATTTTAAATTTCAGTGGCTACAAAGTTGTTCATAATTTGGTTTCATCTATCAGGGTACAACAAATTATTATCAGTATCTTAAAGGTTATCCGATTAAAAGAGGATTATTTTCTTAAAGAATAATTATAACAGTTTACTACTACTATAGGACAACGCTTATAATCAACTAGATATATGATTGATTCGTATACGAAAATGTATATAAGATATTTATTTTAAAAAGGTATTTTATAATACTTCTTATGCCCTAACTTCAATCATCTTAGTGTTTAACGTTACATTTCCTTGTAAAGTCTTAATTTTGAAATTAATTACTACCTAATATATTTAATATTAGGGTAACCCGACTGGTACCTTATAATTACCCTGCCGACAACCTACAAAGACCCTAATTTTGACAATTATTTGGTGTTATTGAGGAATACTCTTTTAGACCCTGTTCAAACTAATAACTGTGTTTATTTGAGTGACGATGTTATGATTGACTTCGTGTACTCTGATGTATAGGAAAGGATTAACGTGCTTTTAGTTGATTCAGACGAATAAAAGCCTAATCAAACGCTGAAAGCAATGTTAAAATAGGTGTACAACCGAACGTGAAAGCCTTTTATAATATTTGTAAACGTGACTGATTAAATATACGCGTCTTGAAGCAGTTTGCAGAACACCATTTTTTGAGCGGCATCGCACGCAAAATTTTATAGGCCGCGCGTATATTGTTTGAACCAATCGGTATCGTTATGAATGACAGACAATATTACCGCACTTGACATGTATCACTGTAAATAATGTCGAAACGTGCATAAAATAATTCCGAGTGCTCGTTATAAATTTTCAGTTCATTGGCGAAAGCTAAAATAACTGAAGTATTCAGCACCCGATCTTCATACATAGAAAATTGATAAGTAACCTCATTTATCACGAGAAATTTATTGACTCTGTCGTTTCATTAATTATTATTACGTAAGCAATAAACCCCAACCACTGCGCTTTTTTAGACTTACGTTAAACACGCCAACTGTATTTCCGAGATATAATTTGCACGTCATAAAATGATCAATCGTACGATTCGAAATACATTTAATTTAACCAATTATCAGCTGTTCCGTATTCAAGCTCATGGCTGCAAATTAATGACGTAAATGAATGAATTAATTATATTAATAACACTAAAATGACCAATGCAAACATTAGACACTTATTTGGCGAAATGCGAGAGAATTGATATTTACATTTTGGGTATTATTGATACTTTGATATTTTCTTCGCGTATGGTATATGCATTTGGTAGGATGAAGCTTTTTTAATTGAATCTCTTAATTGGCCTCGAGTAATACTTGTAATGAATTGTGATGCATATATTTTGTTTTCCAATTAAAATGTTTCCAGTTTTGTTAATTCTTTTTATTGTTAAAATATATTTTGGATACCTTAACTGTGAATAAAAAAATTTCTTTATCATTTCACCCTCGTATTAATTATATATTTATATACATTCGTTATACTGAATCAATAATTATATATAAATGTAGAGATACAATAAAGTTGTATTAAGGGTTTGGACAAACTGTAACTAATAAGTTTGTAATAGATCAAGAAATGGCAACTACTCACTATGTTTTCACATTTCTTTAGATCATTTGTTGTAAAAAGATGTAAAAAAATTAAAAAACAAATTGCAAATAGAGCTGTGCTTCGCGTATTATTAAAACTAGAAATAGATTAATGACTCAAAATATAATTTGAGATTTAAAATTTGTATTCGAGTCGTGTGCAGTTGCAAACAAAACAGTCTTTGTAAAATTGTATCATCACGTGGTTACAACGTATATTGAATGAAATATTCCGCTTAATGTTAAACTAGAATAATTGAACAATTACTTAAGTAAAATCATATGGAAAATTAATTACTTTTTGTAAGAAGATTAGTTCTTCAATTAAATTTTTATAATTTTACTTGCTCCATCACGAAAATGGCAATCATAATTTCATTTCTCGTATAAGAAACTGCACTTTTAACTGATAACTCCCATTTATAAATGAACTTAACTGTCTATTCAATTACTTTAAATCACGAAATTTAATTTTCATACTTAAATATGCTGAATTTTTTGTTAGTAGGACACATTTTTAGAAATTATTATTCATAAAGTTCTGCAGTCAAATATATTGAATTAAAATTCATTACAGTAGAATTGAGATTTAACGTGGACATTAAGAAATTTTGAAAATAAATTTTATAATTAAGAATTAAAAAACGAAGAGTATATAAATATTTAAACATTTTATACATAATGTATAAATTCACCTCAAGTGTACAATCAAAATGAAAATCACTAATTGCATGACATGCGATTCTCATAAAATGTGTATAAATTTTAACAATTAATATGATCTGAATGTCAAGATCTGAGATTAAATATTAATTGTAATTGAGAAACGTATTTATGCATCAATAACTTTTACAAATGAACGTAATATTATAAATATTAATGTCCTAATTATAATTGTTTTCGGTTATATCTGCCATTGGTCTATTTACAAATCTTTAGTAGATCTATATTATATCTCTATAAAATTTTTGTATTTTTATTCGAGTCAGCTGATACGCTGACCAGAATAAAATCACGTGAAAATAGTACAGATATTAACAGTGCAAATGTGTAAAAATTAAGATAATTGATGAATTTATACAAGTACTATATGTATATGAGTGTTATTGTCACGCGGATTGATAGTGTGTGTGCGTATGTATCTAGTGAACTTCGCTTATATTTAATACATAGATTTATTGAACTTCAATTTTTTTCCACTGTTACATTTACTATAAAGATACAGATAATATTAACTAAATTCGGGAGAAGAATGGCCGAGTAGTGGGAGTATACGTTCCCCCACTCCTTCGTCGTTGTTAATAATCCCATAGCAGTGGACGAAAAAAATTGAAATAATGATAACTATATACATAAACAACCTGTTCAGTGTATAAATGAAGATTTATTGACAATTGTGAAGTTTGTAAGTTCTATCGTCTCGCGTCGTGTAAATTTGATATAAAAATTCATGCAACCTATCTCCGAAAACGACTATATATTACATGTTGTTTGTAATTACAATGAATTATCGAATTGATGTTTCACGAACAACTGGATAAAGCATTGTTTTTTGAAAAAATGGTCTTTTTACTATTTCCTTTTCTTTATTCATATTTATTTATCAAAAGAATGCAATTTTTTGTTTCGAAGAGGATTAAAACATTACCTTCAATAAAATATGTTATTTTTTGCAAATACCCTTGCATATTTCATGAATATTTTAAATATTGAAATAATATACCTGTCATCATAAATAAAACATACGAATATCGTTGTCGAAAATTATTTGTTTTTTTTTTCATCTGTTTAAAATTTGTTGTCCGCAATTTTAGTTTACAAGCATGTTTATCTGTATTCATGTACTCAATTTTGCTATGAAATAATTGACAATGAAATTCCTTCCATTAACTGACAAATCGAAGATTTCCTTTACCGACTTGGTTCATCATTTCGGAGACGACTGCATTGCAAGGTAAGTCTTTTCCGTAGCCACATGATTTCTTCGTTTCAGTTGCGTTCTCCATAATCGTCTTTCCTCTGTGAAAACAAACCATTCGTCGCTCGCGCAGAATCAAGCGATCCTCGGAACAAAGAATCCCTTATTTGCACAAAATGGAAATTTACGAAATCCGCCGACGGCGCTACCTCGTTACTTCGGTTTTACATTATTTTGCGCGGTTTGCGTCATTATTCGATGCACTTCGGTAAGCTCACTTGCACTTGTCGGGAAATGGTAAGAAAACACGAAATAAGAGAGGCGCGTTTACTTTTGCCAGATGTAGATAGAAATGAGTCTTAAAATGTGTTTGTCGTTTATTATATATATTGAACAAGTAAAGTGTACTTAGCAATTTGTTTAGTTGAAAGAATTGTTAGCACAAAGCTAAGTATCTTTGAAAATGAATTTGCACTGGAATAACTTCATTTGGATCGGGCGCTACTAAAAGGTTGATAAAAGGTTAATTGAGTTAGCGTTTCATTTATAAGTAAGTTGAAGTAAGTTTGAAGAAGTATTAAGTTTTTAATACGCAATAGTGCAACTTTTTTGCTCATTCAACAAGGAGAATAATATGCGATTTTCTTAATGAAGTTTAGTAATTGTTTATTTGTTATGATCTATCACCTTAATGACCCAATGTATTATTTCTAGTGATAAGGATTTATCAATTTTGCTACATTGGGCAGAAGATATTTTTGAAAATATGACCCTAAATTATCTTTACTATTAAACAGTTTATCAATTTTTATCGATTTTCACCAAAATGTTTAAAGTTCTGAGCGAATCTTCTCTATATAAGTGCATTTCTGAAATACTCCTAAAAAGGAATACATACGTGAATTTGGATACGAAGTGAACCTTTTGTTATTAAGCATGTAGACATTATCTTTTATTACGAATCTCGGAATATTAAATGATACATGTTTCAATTATACTTGAATTTTCCGTTCTTTTAAGAATTCCGGTCTGACATGACATTAAAATTTCGTTCTACCTTTTTGCAGAATCGTTTGTATTGTTTTAAAGCTTCTTAGAACGAAACAAAATTGAATCCTCTTTTCGCGAAATTTAGTCCTCGGCATTGCAATTCCGTTTCTGTTCAAAAGATTCACATTATGAATCGACGATCAACTCCCATTTCGTCGACTCAAATCCGAAACTTTCGTACCAAATGAAACAGGCCTGCTACATTTTTCATCTAACTTTGTTTAAATTGAATTCCAGTGACTAATAAATGTTGCAGCAATCAAAGGACTCCGACAAACGTAGAAATTTTTGTTTCCTTACACGGATCAGAGAAAAGTGCTGCCCTAGTTTTAATTTTGTTTCAACGGCGTCGAGAGAAAGTATTAATGGAACTATGTTTTCTGCGAGAACTCTTTTTTTTCATCATCCGTAATTCACTCTTTCTATTACCAAAAAATTTGTACCGAAATATATTGTACTCGACATTCTAGATTCAAGCCAAATTTACATATCAAGTTGGTAATAATTACCAACCCTAAATTATCCCTGGTTGTTAGGCGATAAAACTCATTTGAGGAAACTGCCAGTTTCATTACAAAGCAACTATTAGGTTTCTCTCGCAGGATGCACAGTGCAAACAAGCCGACGAAGAAAGCCGCTTAATCATCGACATAGACGTAAAAATAATTCGTCCTTGAAAATTGTCCCAATTCATCATCCTATTCTTTCAAATTGGATGTGTTAACGTGTCTCGTTTATTTTGAATGAAATCAATTAAGATATCGCATCTTAATCACACAATGGAAATATGTTCCTATGATTGAACGTATATTTTGTTGATCAACCGGAAACTCGTTCGAATTAACGGATTTCGATTTTGATGAAACATGACTGCATCTGTCGAATGTGGTTTAAGTCGATTCCTACTCGATATTATTCATTCGATGCATTCAAATTTAATTAGACTGGTCTAACGTATGAGTTCACGATCTCATTACATCCGTTTCACTTTCGAGCTTAGTAAAGTATGAATTGATAGAGTGCTTTACTGATGTAAATTTGCCGTAAATTATCACCGGGCTTCGAGAGTTCCAAATCTGTTTAATTAAGTTTTATGAGCCTGCTTTGAACTGTTTTTCGGAGGTCAAATGTGATTTTCTTATCAACAATGAAAATTTCGAGCGTTTATTATTGCTGGTGAAATTCAAATCAGGTAATTACTCTTGTTTTTTGAGTTTCATTGAATCTGGATATGCTTTTTTAGTATAATTGTGAATATTTTTAAATACAGTACAGTCGACTCAATATTTTTCGAAATGAGAATAACATTTACATGATAAACTCAATGACAAAAGTCAAAATTTAGTTTATAATAGGCAAACAGAATAAACGACCTTTAAAATAGTAAACATTGACTATTTTTGGTATTATTTGTAAACATGCATTACGTTTATCAAATTGATCATTATTAACTTAAATTATGAATTTTTTCCACGAATTTAATATTATTCATTGAATCTACAGTTTATCGAATTTTCACTTGCGTTAAATTGTTTTCTTCTTCATATCACGGTTTGATGAATTAAAATTGACAAAAACGTTTGTTTTTGTTGCGAATTTGCAATGTCGCATACAAGAAATAATAATAAAAAAGTTTGTTATTTGGGAATCAGGATCATGATTATCGCGTGGGACAGTTTTAACTGGCACGGGGGATGTGATAACAGTGATAACGGACGCCACGCGTGACAAGAGTCGACGTAATTAATGCCGGCTTTGATAAAGATCGGACGTTCACGTTTATCTATGAATTTTCTCGTGTCCAACTCGGTCGTATATAGAT
>JABFQC010004025.1:0-13216 GCA_022817085.1 Psilanteris sp. ZL-2020 | reverse complement strand
GTAATATGGCTGCTCAAAGCTGCTTTATGTGAAAACTTTTTCAAGCACACCGGACATTCATTAATTTTCTCAGGACAATGCGTGAGCATATGCTTTTTCAACGCAACTCTTTCTTTAAAAACTTTCTTACATACGGAACATTCATGAGACATTTCTCTCGAATGTACTAGAATGTGACTATTTAGTGTACTTTTTTGCGTGAAAGCCTTGTTACAGACATAACATTCATAAGGTCTATCTCCGGTATGGATTAGCATATGCTTTTTCAACATCGATTTTTCCCTAAAACTTTTCTGGCAAATATGACAAGCATGTCTTTTGTCACCAGTGTGAATCAACATATGAGAGTTCAGTCTCGTTTTCTCACGGAAGGCCATATCACAAAGTTCGCATGCGAACGGCTTTTCGCCTGTGTGGATAAGAGTGTGTCTATTCAAGTCTGATTTTCTAGTAAAAATTTTGTCACAGACTTTACAATCATATTGGCCACCTGTATGTGATAACATGTGACTATTTAAGTCAGACTTACGAGCGCAGGCTTTATGACAAATGTGACATTCGTGTGGTTTTTCACCAGTATGAACTAGCATGTGTGAATTTAATTTAGCTTTTTCTCGAAAAGTCATTAAACATTCCTTGCATTCATAAGGCCTCTCCCCTGTATGGACCATCATATGTCTTATCAATTCTGATTTTCTTTTGTACGTTTTTTCGCAGATGCTACAGGCATGTGGTTTTTCTCCGCTGTGGGCTAGCATGTGGTTGTTTAGAGCAGTTTTCTGAGCGAACAACCTATAAATTGTATAATTATTAGTATTAAATATTAATATTTTTAAACAGACAGATTTAAACAGATTTTTGTTTTATTTTTATTATTGTATAATTTAAAAAAAAAATAACATACATAAGATTAAAGTAATTCTTATCCATAGAAAAAATAATTATCTTGTTTTATCTATAACAATAAGTAATAAAATTGAAACTTAAATGAAAATAATTCTAAAATTTATACAAAGTTATTATTACATATGCAACTTTCAGTTTATTATGATTATTTTTTTAAAAAAATACAGTTATACTCGGTTCAATTTTAATAAAATCAAGAAATCAAAAAAATGTGTTTAATTATACATTTCTGTCTTTTATTATTATATGATTTATTTATAAAATTATCATTTTTGCCTTTCATATGGTATTGTGTAAATAATATGACTGTATGTTATTTTTTAAATATTTTGTTAATATTATTTAAATTATTATATTTAATAATAATCAAATATTATTTTAAGTATTTGATTATATTAAATTAAGAGATATAATTTTAAAATATATGTTTATTACCATCCACCAAATAGAATTTATAATGTAGAAAACTAATTGTTAATATCTGCTGTGACATTCATACATATGTATGTATATAAATATTGAATAGTTTTTATTGAGTAACTCTATTTTATTTAATACTTGTAAAATATACCATTAGTTTTTGTGTGTAAAAATAATTAAGATTATACGTTACGTTTTAATACAATTGAATAAATACAACTCCACTCACCCATGAAAACGAGTAAGTATATTAATTTCAAAATGTAAATCGGTTTAGCATTCTCTATTCCTTCTAAAATGGAAAGAAAAACATTGTGCTGTGACATACATTTTAATTATTTAGAATGCTTGATTATTCATTGTAAAAGTATCATTATTCTTTGATAATAATGTAATATTTATCAGCATTATCTCTAACTAACAACAAAAATTTAGTATGTATATAATTCATAAATATATAATTCAAATGATTATTGATTAGAGATATAATATGTATAAATACTGCAAAATACTCTGATAGAGAAGTGATTATCATCATGCTTTAAAAAAGTGGCTGTTTGCAATTCTTCTGAACACTTGTTAAGTGATATACAGTATAAAAATAAAGTATATAATTTAATTAAAAAATAAAAATATAATATAATTCTACAATAATATATACTTAATATTATTATTTAACATTTCTATATATTATTCTAATAACAAAATTTAAAAATCATAATTTTTATATTTTTTTGTTTTAATATTAATTGCAAAATATTGTTTTCTTTTTTAATCTAATGCATCAAATTTGTTGTGATTAATTATATGATTTGACTTAATTTGGTGCAATAACTATAAATAAATAACAAATAATCTTTATATATTATGAATTTGAATTGTAAATAGAATTATATTAATTTATCTTATTAAAAAAATAAATACACTTGTATTTAATATATTACATTATTGCTATCTGATTTGTAGTATATAGTAGATAGCATGCAAATATATGATTGTACTGAATTTTATGCAACAATAGTATTTAATATAACAATTACAAAATTTGTTTATCGAGTTTCTCAAATGAAGTATTAACATTAACAATTTTAAAATTAAAAATATTAAAAATTAGTGTCATTTTATTTAATTACGTAATTTTAATTTATAATTATTTTTTTAGTGTGTAAAAATGCATTTTTACTGATATTGATATTATTTTAAAATTATTATGGAAACATTGGTATATCTTTACACACCGATGACACATTGTGCATTTGAACTGTTTGGTTCCACCATGATTAGGCATATGAATGTTTAATTTTTCTTTGTTTTTAAAAGTCATAAAGCAGATTTCACAACTATAAATATGTTTATCATTATGAGTTTGGATGTGACGGTTCAAATTTGCCTTATCTTTAAAAATCATTTGGCACTGGTTACATTTGTACCTGATTTCACTTGGATTTGAATCATTTTTCACGAGCGTATGGGATTCATCAGATTTTGGTAGGTCGCAATCAAAATTTTTATCTGCTGCAGTATGGGTTTGCATGTGATTTCGTAGACTCCATTTATACGCGAAGGCTTTTTGACAAATGTTGCATTCTAGTGGACTCATTCCTACATGTGTTAACATGTGGGCGTGCAAACTGGCATTATCGAGGAAATTTTGCTGACAAATTTCACACTGGGTTTCTTCACAATGTGTACGCAAATGTGTAATCATAGAATCATTATTAAGAAACCATTTTTTGCAAATCGTACATTGGATTTTATAAAATTTTTGTTGTTCTGGATTTTCATTCAAAGGAAATTGTTTGTCTTGATCAGGAGTTGTTGTAAAGTCAGTATTTACGAGGCATCTTTGGACTGCAGCATCATCTTTTTCACATAAAGTAGAATTTGCTATGTGTGATGTCCAATTATTATGAGTACTTGCCTCACCTTCCAATTCCAACTTTACCTATAAAATAAATAATTATTCTTCTATATAAACTTCTATATACTATAGATTATAGAATTGATTTTATGAATTTTATTCTTACATTAAATTTAAATAAGAATTAAAACATGCAATATTTAATTAAAAATCAATAATTATTTCATAGATAACTAATAATAATAATAATATATGAATATCATACCATTTCATCAGGAAAATCAACTTCTTGATTGTCAATAGGTAAAAATACTTTTCCAGATAAAAATGATGTTCCTGAACAAATGTCTTCCATATATCCAGGATCAAATCGTTCACCAGGTTCTTCTTTTAAAACAACACTTACAATATTTTCATCCTAAAATATGATTTTTTCAATTGTATTATTTTATTAATAACAATGAGTAATATATAATATATATACTTTAGTATGTATATAATATAAATTAAATAATAATTTATATATAATAAATATAATATATGTAAATATTATATTAAGATTTACCATCACTTGGCTGTCAATTCCTAAAGTATCCATAGTTTTATCCTTATCATCTGTGTCATCCATGTGTAACAGATTTTTACAATTAATTTAATTACAGAACAATATGAACCTTTATAAATAAAGAAATAATAATCATTTCCTTCTAAAGTACCATTATAGAGATTAAACTATAGTAGAAAAAATTACCATATATAAGAAACTAATTTAAATTAACAATATTTTCTAAATAAATCGAAAAAGTATTATTTTACCTGTTGAAAAATAAACGTATCTTCTAAATTTCGCCTACTAATAATACAATATCGAAACCAAGGGATTCTGACTAAAAACAGTAAAACTAACGGCTTCGGAACGTCTCGTTACTCATATCATAACTGACTGATGCAAATAAATACAATTGAAGACTTCGCGTATAACAATATTTTGATGTCGATAATATGATTGTCTCTAACATCAAATGTCATCCATTAAAACTACATAACTCTTTATCACGTGTTGCTGAATTCGCACAACATACGCATCGATAATCGCACGTAAATTCATACGTGTGTTTTAACGATAACTCGCTCGCTATCTTGTTTTATGGGAGCTCGTAAAACACAGTCTTGTGGATTAAAAAATCTGTTGTTTTTGTATGTAATGGTAGGTTTTTGCGATTTCCTTGTATATGTATATTGTAGAATGCACACGATCATTTAAAACTGAAGCACATCGACAATCGACATACTTTTTTGTGATTCTCTTTAGGTTTGCAAGATGGCGCTTAGGAAAGTTGTCATTGAAAAAAATTAACAAGATAGGAAACATTAAAATAAAATATATTTATTCCAATATTATAACCATTATGATTAATATCATTTAATTCATCACCATTAAAACCATTACCATGAACAGTATACGCTATACATTTATATTTATTCAATTACTGTTATAGGAAGAACTATATAAAATTCTGGTGTTAACTATATTATTTTTCTTAATATGTACATACTATATATCCTATATATGCATCGATAAAAATATTTTAATAAATCATTTGTTTTAAATTTTAAGCTACAAAGTATATATAATTATTTTATATGGCTCATTTTTACACAGGTTTCAGATCATAGATCACTGAAAATACTGACATAGCACTGACATAGTAAATTAGTAATATTTATATCCAACTATAAAAAGTTAGTGGCAAAGCGTTGTACTCCCGTGCTGTTACGAAAAAATAAAAGGGATCACAATTTGTTGATTTATACGCATATATAAACGGTTGTGTATGAGAAAAACTGGTTGCAAATTACTTGAAATAATGTAATAAAATAAATCACATTCCTGATAAAAAGAACGAATTTTAATTTTAAAAATATATATATTATTTATAAACATTTATTTATAATTACAATATTGTTATTGTGTTTTATTATATATTATTATATTATATATATACATATATAATATTGATATTATTATAGGAATTATACATTTATCTGTTTATATATATAAAGCATTTATGTATATTATTAGATAAAAAGTGCAATGAATTATGTATAATATATTATATTCATTTATACTCATTATTCATAATATTAAATTTTTAATATATTGATTAGATACAAAAATCATTATAGTTAAAAATAAGTAGTTTAAATATTAAAATAATATTTATATTTTTTAAAACATTACAAATGTATCACAAATTACCAAAGTAGAAGTGCAATCAAACGTTAACTTCAAGGTGCTTCAAATGATACTTTAAATTTTTAAAGTTATCTACATTGTGACATTATGAAGACAACTTCAGATGTTATGTTGAACGACAAAAGATCTAAGCTTTTACCTTCCACTGACTGGTACTGTATAAGGAATAAATTTATTTTGCACATTATTGTAGATTTCAATTGATTGATAATAATGCAGTTGTTGATGTGTTAAAAACAAATTTTTACGTTAGTTGCGAAAAAACTGGATTGATCGCAAGTGTCAAAATGAAGCCTTTAATTGAATTCACTGAGTGTTTGCGAGATACTCCGAAATTTAGGTGAGTGTTTATTTTCCTACTTTCGTTTTAAGTATTTATGGTTTGAGCACGCAATGTATTAATCTTTAAAAATAATAAAATCAACTGTTTGATCCCATAAATAAAATCATCCTTTAATTTGTATTTTGCTATTTCGTTTTAGGAAATAACGTCAATAAATCTGTGAATCATAAACAATGCTTTCTGAAATCTTACAAATACGAAATTCTTTGTAACTAAAGTAACATTTATACAGATGCTGCTCTGTGTAGGAATAATAAATAATTGTATTTTCTTTGTTTCGTAAAGAATTTTATTTACATAATTGTATATTTGTATAATTGCAGACTACAGGTGGAGGAAATAGAAAATGATGTTGATCAATTTGAAATGAAACTTGAAAAGGTAGTTTAATTTAATTAATTCTTCATTATGTGATTTTTGTACAATATCAACATTAAATTAATTATATTTTAAAAATTACATTAGTCATATTTAAATATAGAAGCATATATATTTCAATTTAATAATGATTGAGCAAACATAATTAAATATTACTAATATTTTTGTAATCAGTAATATATAATAAATACCTATATATTTAATTGATTGCTCAATTATTTACTTAAAAATGTATTTTAATGGGATAATCTAATTTTTATTATTTTTCATTTAATTGCAGGTATTGAAAAACTGTAATGCAATGATAGAAACAGGAAAAATATTTACATCTCAACAAAGGTATATTAAATAAGTAATATATATTAAAAATAATTTATATAATTTTAAAATATTATTCTTTTATTAACATAATGTTTATAATGATAAACAATTATGTTATATATGTAAAAAATTAAATATTATTTCAAAAATAAATTATAAATATATAAAAATTATAATACAGATATAGAGTATGCATGAAAAATGTAAACTTATAGAGAACAGGAAGCTGTATTAAATACTGTACTGTAACTAAATGAGTCATACTGAAGTTCCCACGTCATACATAATCAAACTTAATTGTACTTTTTCTGACATTATGACTTTACCACACTGTTATCTTAAATCCATTTATTATTTTTTATATTGAAGATGACAGAAAAAACAATTACATTTAATGTCTAAATCTTTTACTTTATTTTAGAAATTGTGATACATATTTTGTTAATTTTGAATATTGTTTATTTATTATTAATATTTTATAATTAATACAGTTAATTGAATTTTTGATTGATTTGGTCTGATTAAATATATACATTTATTTAACTTACTATATATAATTATATTTTGTAATTTAATTTCAGTCAATTTGCTAATAGTTTGTGGGAATTATCTTTATACTTCCATGATGCACATATAATGGCTTTTTTAAATAAATTAATTCATGCTTTACAAGAAATGAATAAATTTCATGCTATTTTATTAGATCAAGCATCAAGAACTATTGTCAAAGATATCAGTTCATTTATTAAAAGGTAAGTAAATATATTTAAGTAAATGTAAATGCTTATAATTATTATTTGATTAATATTGCTATTACTAATATTACTCTGTTCATTCTATATAATATTCTATTTTAATTTATTTTAATCTAATATAATTTGTATATTATTCATATTTTCTGTATCTGTTTTTAGTGATATAAAAAAAGTAAAAGAAGCAAGACATTATTTTGAAAAAATCTCTGGGGATTTGGATATTGCTTTGAATAGAAATGCACAAGTACCGAAAAATCGGCCAGTAGAATATGAGGAAACATCAAATATTTTATCAGCAACTCGTTCCTGTTTTCGACATACTGCGTTAGATTATGTTCATGATTTAACAATGTTACAAGCACGCAAAAGACATGAAATACTCGGTAGTTTAGTAAACTACATGAATGCATGTATTACATATTATCATCAAGGTACTGACTTAGCTCAAGATTTAGATCCCTTTTTGAAAGAACTTGGTGAAGATTTAGTACGCATGCGCAGCGACACAAATAAATTAGAGAAAGAGATGGAGAACCGGCATATATATGTTAATAATCGAGATTTGGTACCCAGTCACAATTCATTATCAAATAAGCTTCAGATGGAAGGTTACTTATTCAAGCGTACGAGTAATGCGTTTAAAACGTGGAATAGAAGGTGGTTTTGCATGAAAGATAATCAGTTAGTTTATAAAAAACGAACTGGGGATAGTGATTATACAGTTATGGAAGAAGATGTGAGACTTTGCACAGTAAAACCTGTTGTTGTTTGTGATCGCAGAAATTGTTTCGAGGTGCTGAGTCCTTTAAAGTACGGTATATTCAAATTATTTTCATTTATCTTTTAAAAAGATATCATTTTTATACTATAATGTATTTATTTCATAATTATTGCACATTACCTTATTGTAATTGTTATATATAATTATAAATAAATAATTCAATTATGATAGTTATTTAAATTTGAAAGTATTAAATTATTATTTGCTTAAGTTCTTTAATTTGAGTAATTTATTACAGAAGTCATATGCTCCAGGCAGATAGTGAAGAAATGTATTTAGCTTGGGTAACTTTTATGCAACATGCTATTGGTTTTGCTATACAAAGAGGTTTATGTAGTGATTCGACTGTTAATACATTGGACATTAAATCTCATGACGGTAAGGTTTTTAAACCTCCGTCCAAACTTAGATCTCGGTATATAATTAATTAGTTTAAAAGTTAAAAATATAAATAATAAATATTATTTTTATTTAATGTATCATATTTTATAATGTTTCTTTTTTCAGAGTATGGGAACAATTGTTAAAAATTCCTGGAAATAATATTTGTTGTGACTGTGGCGATGCTAATCCTAAATGGGCTAGTATTAATTTAGGAATCACTTTATGTATAGGTAAATTTTTTATATAATGTGTAATTTGTACCTAATATCCCTCCCCCCTTCATAAAAAAGAAAGTAACTTAAACGTTTATTAGATAATTATTTTCCTTATTCATATTATTTTTTTATCCAGGTTAAACAAATAAAATATAATAATATGTATACTATAATAAATTGACTAACAACGTTGGTATATTATAATTAAATTTAATACTACCTATTAAAGTTTAATATTAATATTGTATATACAAATTTATAATTTAAAGTTTCAATGCTACATGCATCTTATTAAAAATTTCAGAATGTTCTGGAATTCATAGAAGTCTTGGAGTTCATTATAGTAAAGTGCGATCCTTAACATTAGATGATTGGGAGCCAGAAATTTTAAAAGTTATGGCAGAATTAGGAAATACTGTTGTCAATAATGTATATGAAGCATTACCAATAAGTTCCGATATAGTTAAAGCTACACCATCATGTGCTGGGTATTTATTTGTGATTGATTTAATAAAATTATATTTTAATGGAGATTAAGCATAATTAAGTAATTAAAAATATATTAATTTTTCAACAATTATTAACCAAATAACATTATGAATAGTTTATCAATGTAAATAATTTATTAAAAATAATTTAATGATTTATTTATTTAAAAAAAATTAGGTAATAATTAATTTATAAAATAGTAATTAAATAATTAAATCATTCTAAACATTTTTTTAGAAATATCAGAGAAGCATGGATTAAAGCAAAATATGTTGAAAGAAAATTTGTTAAACCATTAACTAATATAATTAATACTGATGGGCATGCCGGTAGAGAAATAACTTGTTTTCGAACGTGGAGCGTTCGAAAATTACGTCGTAGACCAAGAAGTCATGACAAAACGGATACAAGAATTCGAAACAAAACTTCAACACTGTCATCTGTACGAGAATCTCGTTTATCAGTTAATTTAGAAGTTAGCAAACATACTTCATTAGAAAGTTTAAATTCAATTGAAAAATTAAAAAATGTAGACGATTCATTAACTTCAGAAAGTAGTACTAAAGAAGATAGTATAAATGAAATTGAATCCATGACAGAACTAGAAACACAACAGTCTACGTCAGGTCAAAAATTAACAGATCAAAATGAATTAAAATTTGATGAAGGTATTGTAGATAAATTTGATGAAACAGATGTTCTATTATTTGGTTGTGATTTGCCAAAGCCGATAATCGATGGTAATCTAGAACTGAGTTCTGACCAGGATTCAACGGCAGGCGAAGAGGAAGAATTTGGCGATGAAGAAGATATGAAAAATTTGCATCCAGAAATGCTCTTGTATAAAGCAGCTGCCGCACATAACTTGCCAGTTATGTGTCGCGCCTTAGCTGTTGGCGCTGACAAACTGTGGACAAATGTAAATGATAAAGGGCGCAGTGCTTTACATCAAGCAATCATCAGTGTAAGAATTCGTGACATTATTAATTAAATATAATACATAATCATAGTATAATATATTTTATACATTTTTATCTTTGTAGGGTTCAGTAATGTCTTGTGAGTATTTACTTTTAAATGGAGCTCGTATTAATTGTCAATCTTCAGATGGGAAAACCCCTTTGTACTTAGCAACAGAACTAGGTAATGCATAGATATTTATTATCACGTTTACATTAATTCTCCACTTTAAATATAATATAGTTCAATAAAAACTATTTATTTAGGTCATACTGCGCAAGTTTGTTTATTATTAAAACATCATGCTGATCAACATATTGAAGATGAAAATGGAATTAAGCCTCTCTCTATAGCCGTAAAAGAAGCTAATGCTGATATTGTCACATTGTAAGTAGTACTTAAATCTATGTGTATAGTATAATAATTAACATAGCATTTATGAATGAAAATTTGTTTAAAATTTTTAAGTAAAAAATTGTGAAAGTAAATGTCAAAATTATAAGACAAGTTCATGGATCTACTACGTTAACAACATTCAATTCTGTAGATAATTAAAATTTAAACAATTTGGATCTAAGTAACATTGTCCAAATTATAAACAAGCTTTTAGCTATTTTTAAATTGTTTTAATGATTCATAATTCAAATAGTAAAAAATTAATATATTCAATACAGTTACTTTGAATTAAAGTCCTAGAAGCAGTTTTATTATTATTATTTCTTTTATTTTTTTATTTTATATTATTTACAAAAAATATTGTAAGTTTTCTACTGTATACTGTGTATATTATTCACAAATATATCAAAATTATATCTTAATATAAATATTACATATTTAGTAACAATTAACTTTTTGAAAATTAGAAAATTAATTCATTTATTTATAAAAATATATTATATACACAATTTTTATCAATTACAGGCTTCGACTTGGTTTATTAAATGAAGAAATGAAAGACTCTGATATAGGAATTTCTGGGGATGAAACTTTTAATGATGTAGTTCGAGATTTCAGTCATATGGCTTGTTCGCATCCAGAGAGATTGCAGCGACGAAATGATTCTGGACATTTTTCCAATACACTCGAATGATAATTATTCACAGAATAAAATATCTTATTATTGATGCCTTTTTACAGGTAAAATTGAAAGAATGTCTGCGAGTTATAAATTTGTTATTTATGAAGACTGGAAATTATAAATCGATTATCATATTTCTTCATATATATGATAACATTAAATGATTGCATAAAATATAATTCGTACCTGAACAGAAATAGGTTTTTCAGACAAATTTAAAAGTAAATAATATAACAAAAATTAAAAAAAAAAAAAAATTACTAAAGTTAAGTTAACACATGACAACGAATTGAATGCATGTTATTTTACATTTTTATATAGTAGGGATTGATCATTATATTTTGCTAATCGTGTATATATTTAAATAATTTTATATTTTAAAATATTTACAATAATTTTGTTTACTTAAAATTTATTATTAATGAACATAGTGTAATTGTGTTCAATATTTAATTATATATCAGTGTTTACGTACATGAAACATTGTACAAGAGTTTATATTTATGAAAAGACCCAAAAATTGATTTATTATTATAAAAACATTAAATAAATTTCAAAATAGTGCTTATCTAAATTTCAGTAACAGATATTTTCTTTTATTTAATATTTATATTTATATTAACGACAAAAGTTGTAATACGACTGATACAATTGTAAACGTATAAAAGTATGTAAAAAAAAAATAAAAACAATATTTGTACATTAATTGTTCCAAAATTAAAAACACATCGAAAAGTCATTGTTTAAAAATCGTTATAAAATATGACATTTATACAATGTTAAACATGTAGGATATATTTTAATATGTAGTTTTTAATAATTATAATTATTGCCTATTTTTCATGTTTATACAAATAAATATTAAATCAAGTGTATATATATAAATAAGTTATGTTTAAGAAAATCATCAAAAACCTGTATTTGTATAATAGTAAAATATTAATATTTACCTTTTTTTAATATTTGAAACATGTTATTTTTTATAATTTTGACTTTAAAGTAAAATTTAACTTTTACAGAAAAAGTCAAGTATTCTATGATAATTAGTTAATAATTAAATTAATATCATAAAATTTATTTATCATTTATTAATTTTTATAAACATAAATATTTCTATATTTACAAAATATGTTTATTATATTTCAAATAATAAGCGAATTATGTTAAATATAAATGTATGTAGAAACCCTATTCTTAAATTAACGTTTAAATTTAACGTCGATTTTGGAATAAGGGAAGATATTGAAAATTTATTATTACGTATTGAATAAAATCATGCAACTTCGGTTATAGTAAATATTTATAATAAAACAATCTTAAGATATTAAAATATTTTAAATTAATATTAAATATGAAGAATCTCCATCAAATATGATTGGTTCTGAAAATCATGATTTTTAAATGTAAATTAATTTTGTACAGTAGTTTACTAATTAAACATATTATATATGATAAGAATGCGATATTAATTAATATAAATTTGATTACATGCATTGATTAGTAATTGTAAGTTAAATATGTTACATAAAATGCATTTTTAGTTTAAGTGGCAATTGTAATTATAAACGTTCATATTTTGTTTATTATAAAATTTGTTTTACACAAATCACATTTAAATTAATTTCTTAATGCCTAGATTTATGTACAACAAATGAAAATTTAAATTTGGCATTATTCAGAAATAGGTTATTTTTGATACTTAAATTATATTTACTAAGCTTAACTAAAATCTGTATACAAACTTATCAAAATAAAAATTTAATGTATTTTCATTGAATAGAGTTTCATTTTTAAAATTTTATTTTACATCTTCAAACCATAAACGTATTGTTTTGTATATCATACCATGAACAATTCGATGCACAATTTTGTTCTCAGTAGGTATTTTATTATTGTCAATTGAATTTAACATCAATTATCAATTGAAATGTTAAATCAAAATGCATTGCTAAAATCTATTATAGCAAATTAACTACGATACGTTGTATAATTTTCATATAAACATTCACATTGAATACAGAATTATTTAAAATATTTAAGTATTTAAATATGCGGTACGATATACATT
>JABFQC010004024.1:0-13218 GCA_022817085.1 Psilanteris sp. ZL-2020 | reverse complement strand
TGTGTTTTTACCCACCAATTTCCTTTCCCAACATATTATCAAATTCCGAAATTGTATTAGGGTGTAATTAGTTATTTTTAATAACTAATTATTGTCCTAACCAATGTTGCATCTCAGGATGTAACATGTGTAAATTCTTTGAAAATTTCTTAGTCTTCTTAGTGTCAGTTAAGTCTACTTTTAACAAATGTTTGTATTTTCTAATGTTATTATCTAAATTAGTATATATCGTGAAAAATGTTTTTTTCTTTCAATAAATCATGATAAAGTCTATAATAAAATGATACAGTCAGAATTCAGAACATTATTATTCTCCGATAGTTTTGGAACTAAATAATTGGTATAATGAAACCAAAGCATGCGTTTACTTATAATTACAAAGCGATTCTTACATAATGTAACATTCTATTAACATCGAAGCTAGTCTTGCATGAAAATAATATAAAGTGTTCATTCCTATATATATTTTATAATTTATATATATATATATATATATATATATATATACAAAAAGTACATCCGATTTCCCTTCATTCGTTTCCAGCAGCTATATATAATTAAAAATGATATTTTTGGTGAATAATATTATTATGCATATTGCGCGTATGTCAGAATGCGTAATAATCAATTGTTACTTTAATTGCTTACAATTGAACTACTACACGTGGGCGTGTCAGACAGTTTGATGACACTATGATGAATGAATTGACAATCAACTATGTTTGTTGTGCTTCCATATGAATGCAAATTTATCTCTAAAAGCAGTATTTTCTCATTTTATGTATTTGTTGACAGTTTTAATTTTGAAATCATGTTCGTACAAATGAAACTTGACTCAGGTTCCTTTATTTTAGAAAAAAGAATTAGCGAAATAATTTTAATAAACAGTCATAATTATACAACAACTTATTTTCTGTTTATTTTAAAATATAGTAACTTGATAATGATTAACTTTAATTTGTACTAACGTTTTATATATACTTAATAATGTCTTTTAGGAAAATGAAAATATTAAACAAAAAATAAATATAACGATATTTCATTAGATATCAGAGCAATAATACAAAAAGAGTTTAAGCATGCATTGATTTTTGGATATGAAAAAAATAACGATATAAATATTTATGTTGGAATACACGTAATTTCGTTGCAAAAGTATCTATTATGAAAACCAAAATAAAATTTTTGAAGCATACAGAACAGACTTGTTGCAGAGAACATATGGGACCGAAATGATGGGGTGTCACACCCTCGATCAAGTTCAGTGTACCCCAAAATAAATGGTCGATCGTTTGTATTTATGATTGTGTTTCTGTGTTCATGTGACAGTCGAGTACCATATGCATGAATTTATCAATGTGTACGTATACGTTCGTGTCAATCAAAAACAACTGATCAGTAAAGCGAAAAATCGTAGATAAATACATCTATGTTTGAACGAATAATTATTTTTGGTTTCACTAATCTTGAAATTAGGCCTACATAAACAATAAGGGTGCGCAATAAATGTGTACATATTGGGAATAAAGGGATCATTTTTTTGCAATTCAAGTGCCACGTTAATACCCCTCTTTTGTTTTACCAACTTGGTTTAATTTGCGTCAAACAGAAATAATGACAACAAATTAGTCAAGATATGTTGAATTCTATTAATACGCTCTAAGAAAAAATAGCCTCACGAATAAAGTATATACTCAGTTGTTCAGAGCTTAATATAGATTCGGTAGTTTTTTTAAATATAACAATAAAATATTAACGTTATCGGAGAAAGCTATGTTAAATGTAAAATCGTATGAATGAACATTTCTTTTTCGCTTAGGTATAAATAAGCTTAATCTTTAAAGAGAGCGTTTTATATATGTTGCAAGCAAAAATACTTCTGAGGATCCTTCAACCGCAATACAGAGGTTGAAAAACCACACGTCTAATTAAAGGTCAAATAAAATACGCTTCAGACAATTAAAACTATAATTAAGTATGTGATTACATGAGGTCACACGTACTAATATCTATATAAATTATACACATAATATAGAAGATGGTTGTCTCAATACATCTGTATATTATGAATAATTATTTATTTTTTCAGTAATTCATTGAAACTATAAATAAATCTGTTTTAGGTTAATCTTCTCGGTGACATATATACACTGAGAAAAATTATATATGAAAATTTACTACTTATAATACAAGCTTGGACTTTTAAGCGAAAAAACGTGGAATTTACTATGATTAGAAGTAATATTTTCAGATAAAGCAGTAAATTTCTACATAAAAAAAAAGTATTTTTCTGTTAAAAAGACCAAATTTTATGAGTTGTCGCTTAAAAGTCCAAGATCGTATTATAAATAGTAATTTTCATGTTTGATTTTTCTCAGTGTACTCAATTCATTAGAATTGAATTAAAATAAAATGTACTAAAAGTATATGTAATATAAGAGATGAGTATTGAAATACGCAATTTTAATCAAAAATTTAAATTTAAAATTTAAATAAATAAAATAAAAAATTACTATTTAAGTGAAATTACAAACAATTCACCGACAAAGTTAATTATTAATAATTAGATCCACAGATACGGTTTAAAAGGGTAGGTAGCCTTGAAATATCTCCTAATCAAAAATGTATATAAGATCTTATAGCAGGATACAGCATTCTGATCGCTAAAACCAAGCATGGTTCAACTTTGTGGTTAAAAAATGAATGAAAATTATAAGTTGATAGAAAATATGTAAAAATTCGTAACGAAATATTTAATTCGAATCCTCAAATGTCTTTAACATTCTCATTTTTGACGACTAACGTGATTATATTCTGCAACAAATATTTATTATTTATAAATTTAATATGTATATTTTGAAGTACTATAAGTATATCATATTTCTATTTAATTTCTGCAGTAAATATTAGCAGCTATTTCACGCTATTTATGACAATTATTTGTTTATATTAAATAACTATTATAACATGCAAACAATTTAACGAAAGTAAATTTCTTGGCGACTATGAAATTTACTTTGTAGATTTATTCAAAAACATCTAAAACTTTCTTATAGTATCATAATTCTGTTGATAGTAAAATGAAGTTCTGCGCGCAAGATATTCAAATCATATTGATTGAATTTTGTTGACCAAATTTATTTCACTCTTGTGAAAATTGTAAGAAAAATAAACACTCTTTTGATGATGAAAATTGTAATTTTTATTACAAGAGCAAAAAATAATTTAACTTATTCGTGCTATATTTATTATGTTATTGCTATTTTTTCCCGAAAATTCAAAAATTGTGCTTTTAATGATCAGAGTGAATTTACATTATTATTCCTGCAAATGGAATATAATATGAAAATGATTTTGTATAGCTGTTTAAAGATTAAACTTTATAGCACAATATAGATTTAACTACGTTTTGGTCACCAGAGTAATACAAATAAAAATAATAATGAAATCGAGAACATATTGATTATATAAGAATATCTACGATTCTCGGTACATCTCTTCACAGGGAGGAGGAAACAGCAAATTTCTAAATACACCCTCGGGTGCTATGTAAGCCACAGACAATTTTAGTAGTAGTTGAGGTTTTCGCTTTATTGTCTTACGGTTACTTTAGCTACTTAAAATTATTCTGATACTGTAGCGTGCCTTCAAGAAATATCTCAATGATCTGCTTTACAAAATGTGACAAACTTTTTATCGGTTTTGTGAACAAAAGCAAATTCGGAAGTGAGTGAAACCAGAAAGTACCGTTTTACACTATGCAATCGCGGTATCTCTTCCTATTCCCGACGTGATTGTCTATTCTTTTCTTTGGCCACATTGTTGGTTTCACTCGTTCAAAATGGAGGAGCAATAGGTAGAACCGATCAGCTTAATGCATATTGATGCGCACCAGACTAAGTGAGTGAAAAATCGCTATTGATCTTCACTTGGACAGAATATTCTTAAAATCTCTACTTGTGTGGCTCATTTTATTTTACAATGCATTTCTAACTTTTATACAAATTTGATTAAAAAACTGTTTTGACACTCAACTAATATTATTTAATAATAATCTATTATACAAATAATTTGTTGTAATATATTAAACTAATATGTATACAAGTTACGTCAAAAATTCAATTCAATTTTGTAAAAAAAAGAATAAAACAAATTGTTATACTACACGTCAAAATTTCATAAACACGGCAAAAAGTTGACAATGTTCTTTTTATTACATAATTAAACTATGGTGCTTTAATTTTATTGATACTTACAAACTTTTGAACGAAAAGTAAAAAGAACGTATTTATTATGATGTTATTAACAAGTTTATATACCTCCTTGTTAACGCGGTCATGTTAAATATGTTTTAAATCACTATTTTAATTATTTATAATTTTACATAGTATGCTTAATTGCTACTTGAAAAATTTAAATATAGCACTAGTTCACTTTAAAATAATGAAAGGACACTTTAAAACTATAAATTAATTTTACCTATTTTGAATATTGCGCGATAGTTGGTTGGAACAAACAACATATCTAGTTGATTAAAAAGAGTCATGTTTTCCGTGTTACGTAAATTGTGTATATGTTATACAATCACGAGTTATGCATATTTACTGCAAAGATGAAAACATTAAATTTAATTAACTAAAATGTTTTAATTCTGTTACATTAATAAACTAAACAGCAAATATATTTAGTAAGTACTGCTTTCATATATTATAACATTGTTATAAAAAGCAATTATCTTAATTTAATTGAATACAATTTTGTGAAAACAAAAGAAAATTTCTATAAATATAAATTTCAATAAATTACAAAATTTAATTAACAAAATTTATAAAGCAATAATGGTATTTTTATTTAAAACTTTTTTGAATACCTTATGTTTTCTGGTCGTGTGTCAAATTGATGTTTTTTGAAATTTGTCATAACGCCTTGAAGTTTGTAATTTCAATTATTTATTATAATTCAGTTATTACGATATGATAAAAAAACTTTAGTTTGACACATTAATAAAAATTAAGATATTAAAAAAGTTTTCAAGCAAAATGACAATACCGGGGTATATTGCAATTATTACTTTGAACTAAAATTGTAAAGCGCGAACAAACTACGTTATTAGTAACTTATTAGTCAAGTTCTAATTTTTATTATTTGAATGTTAAACTTATCATGATATATGTGAATGTAAAATATATGCACAACAGCCTTTTTTAAAATATAATAGTTTAATATTCAATAGAAATAATTTCTAATAACTAATTTTAATACATATTTTTTACTATGTGCAATCCGTGTACGAACATTATTTCGCTATTTTTGAGTGATTGTTCCAAGATCATTCTGACATCATTCGGCAATCGATACAACAAGTACTTCAAAGTATGAGATTTACAATGATTAATGAGAGACCGAAAGTGTTTCATTACTGAGCTTTCCTTGACTATTTTTTTATTGTAAGAAAAAACTAAAATGCTTGATATTACAATTCAAAATATATGTTTCCAATATCCCATGAAACAAATTAGACTAGTTTTCACCTAGTTTAAATCAGATACTAGCTAGTTATTAATAGATTCACTAGTCTAATAGATAAACCAATCAAATTATTGCTTAGTAAATACCGTGATAATACTAGTGTTACGTTTTCGCGATACATAAACAATTTATGAAAGGGACTTCCCACTTTCTCCCAACATTTTATTAAAGGTGAATAAAGAAAATCAAATACACAAGTATATATTTGACTTATTTAATTAACTATTAAAACGTATATTAAATCAGCAATGAAAAACAAACAAATGTACTGAAAATCTGCAATAAGAACTACAAAACACACTGTAAATACAATACTATACCACTAATATAGTAGCACAAACAACTCCACTTACAAGATTCGGATATATGCGAATGGAGACTAAAACTAAAGCTGCGTCTGTTTTGAAAGAACAAAGTTTATATATGTTTTTTACACAAAGAAAAATGGTGAGATGGGAGTTTAAACAAAATCTTTTCGTTTAAAATTATTAAGCATTTCCTGTCCACATGCCCGTTTTCACGAAATCAAGTGTTCGCAAGTGCCCATGTGGAAATCAATGATCGGCTCAATACCGAACCAACACCCAGCGATCTTAGCCGACCGTCGTCTAAATGTTGGGATGTTAACGATGTTCGACATAAATCCGACGCTCGATTTATATATTAAGCTAACATTTTGTTTAATTTCAGTATAATATCTGTTATACCATTATAGTTATATACGACACATAAAGACATTGTAATGCCAAATAAAACTTTTTTCTAATACTTTACAAGATTCAGTTAATATTTGATTTCACTATACAAAAATATTATTTATACAGATTTTTAACTAATGTTGTTAATAAAGAAACTATTCGTAATGGTTTATTTTTAATCTTTAATAAAATAAAGTCTGTATGTGTAAAATTTCAATTTTTGTACATTTATTTACATAAAACTTAATAATGAATTAATAAATAAATATTTATATAATTAATATTAATAAATTTTAATAATAAGTAATTAACAGAATTAATAATAAATAATAAATTTTCGTTAATGATATAGATTTGTTGAGTACTAGTTTATCTTGGAAAAAAGTCTTTAGTAGATTTTTGTTAGTAAAAAATATGATTTGATATTATATTTAAAATATTATCTTAATATTAAATAACATTAATTAATAATTATTTTTAGAACTGTTTAAAACAACTTACAAGTATAAATTAGTTTACTCCAATAAAACTCAGCTTTTCAAGTCATTTAAAAATCTACACAAAATTGCCAGAATTTAACTTGTGATGCCCAGATACTATATTTTAATATATTTAGAAAAATTGTTAGCTTACAACATTCTATTATACGTCGATTTTAATAGTTACACGGCTAGATTATCTCGCAATTATTGTAATTCAGTAACAAACTTCAATTAACATTAGCCCAATATTGGCAAAACGATTATTTTATCATCGGTTCGGTATCGGTCACCGACGGTCGCCTATCGACTAAGTGCCAATGTCGAATTGATCGTTAACGTACACGCAGAAAAATATTCCATTCAAAATTACTGACAGTAAAGTAAATATTATGAAAAACACAGTAACTCACAGACAAAACAAAAATTTAGTCAGAAAATACCGAACTTTTGCTGTAAACATTGATTAATTTTCAGTATATATTTACAAACATTCATCAATGTTTACTGAAAAGTTCGGTAATTTCTAACTGAAATTTTGTTTTGTCCGTGAGTTACTGTATTTTGAATAATATTTACTGAACTTTCAATAATTTTTAATGCAACATTTTTCTGCGTGTACAAATTCTACCGGGATTTCCACATGGGTGTCAACACGTGCGACTCTTGAGATTCTGTTGAATTTTTATATTTCGTTATGTAGACGAAGCAATTCGAATTGAACAGTGACAAAGAAATTGATATTTTAGTTTATGCTATTTAGTAAAAGAAACAAATTCAGTTTGTTTTACATCAAACAAATAGCTACTCGGATTACCAAAATTCTACATCAAAGTAGATATTTACACGGAGAATAATGTTTAGCTGGGACTAATAAACAAATGTTTTACTGATTTAGCCAAACGTGTATTTAACTTGAAAGAATGTTTATTAGTTACAGCTAAACATTATTCCCCGTGTAGGCCTACTGGCAACATGCATCTGGACCTGATAAAGGGTTCATATATGTATTGCTGAGTATACAGCATACAGTAACACTAGATAGATTGTTTATTGAAAAACTGTTTCTAGATCAGATTAACTTTGTACATTTTAGCTAAGAACTGTTGAGTAATTACTAGTATGTTACATAGTTTGCCGTAAGAAGTTTATATCATCATTGAGCACTACTACAAATGACAATAGCTCAATGGGTATAGAGTCCACGTTTTCAAGTCGCACGTGCGTTCAAATCCCGGGAATTTGTACTATAATACAACATTTTAAAATGAAAATTTCATTACATAATAGAAAACAAGGTGTCTCCAAGATAATAATAATAATATATTGATACGTATAATTACTCTTTTACATTTTTAACTATAGTAAAAACTAGCTAGAATCTAGGCTGACAAAGCGTGGCGTTGCTACTTAGTAATTGGATAGTTGTGACTATTTTTACGCGAAAAAAAATATAATATTAATTATTAGAATTGTGGAAACACTAGTAATCAAAAACCACCAGTCGCATGTTGTGTTATAAAAAAATATTATATCCAAAAACAATGCAATTGAATAAATAATTTCTCATTATTAGCGGACATAACGCAACTAACCCATTACTAATATCTGAATTCCGAAATTCATAAATACATTAATAACCTCAATGCTGTATTCTTTGTGAGATAAATTCTAAAACAATTTAAATGGAATCATTGATTGAAAAATTGAAATATAATAACATTCTACTACAGAATATTCAAATTACTGCATTAATAAAACATATTCACTAAGTTGATATTTTTAAAGCTCTCATACTGTATAGCTTCGTCAGAGAGATTTTAGATCATGAAACAGATGCCAAGCGTCACGGCTCGCTGGCGACTAAGAGGGTAACTTCATATTGAGACACAGAAGATAATTCTAAATGTCATTATATCTCAAGCAACGCAGTCATACCATATCACTTAATTTATTTTGATTAAATGTTCAGACATTATTTACTTAACAAATTAATCTAAATTTACAATTTACTTTGTTAAAACTTTTCAAATTACCTTCAAACTATTATCCAAAATTGTAACATTATATAAACCGAAGTAAGATTTAAAAACAATTTCTTGGCTGAAATTTGTATTGAACGGAAAACGCATTTGCTGAATGTGTTGTCATTTTATTTTGCAAGTTAGAGAGGGTTAAAGAAGAACTATACAAACATTTATACATACCGAATCCGAATTAGGTAATTCATAAAAATGATTTCAATGCAAGTTAAACAAAACACACTTGAATTACTTTAACTAAGTAAATCAGTTTCTATACCCCTTCATCATCACCACACCAACAGACAATTGTACTTGCTTCGTGAAAGCTCTTCAAGTGGCAATACTAAAACGTGTGCACAGTTCCCATGCTTCTCATATCAAGACGATTAAAGAGCTCGTTCAGTGAGATAAACTACTTTTCGGTTATTTTTCAGTTTTACCACTTGATCGTATCAAAAGTAAATTCTGTAACAGTTGCGTAACAATGTTATTATGAAAAATAGAAGTTTACAAATTATTTTCAAACGAATGCATACATTTACGTATAAGTTATAGAAAGCACTTACTTTGTGGTGGATATAAATCTTGCGTGTGTTTATGTATATATGCACAAATTTAACAATACCAAATTTCATTAATTTTTATTAAAAGAAAACAAAATATTTGCTTAGCCAGAAAACGAGATCAAACAAATCAAGGGTGTATCAGTCACCCTTATGCAGCAGTTGATGATACTAGAGGTGGTAAAATTTATTTTATTGGGGTACAAAAGTACTACTACCCATCTACCGTATGTTACCTAATATATAATTCAGTGCGGTATATTTTATCAGAACGAGTGCAAAAGCCATTGTAAATATAATCACTGAGCATTGTAATTGCTTGGGAAAATATATATGTTTGAATTAAATTTGATTAACGTATTACAATTTATATAATTAATTATACGTTCAATAAACTTGATATCTTACAATAAATAAATAAACTACGTTTTAAAAATCCGCACGTTTAAATACAAACATATAGCTTGTTTAATATGTGATAAAGTGTTTTATTAGAATAATTATTACATCAGTAACATAGATATTAAACAATAATTATGATTAATAAAGATGTAAGAAAAACATTGGTTGCACAATTTCATGTTTATTTATACTTTACAAACCACTAATATAGCTATATAATTTCCCTGCAACAGAATATTAGAAAAAAGGGTTTGTATGGATTTATATTTATATAGAAACGGTGGAAAATCCGAATGACACTGAGAAAACCAAGTAGTAATCATTATCATTTTCGCAGTAATTTTTATCACCTAGTTTTTTCAGTGTAGTTTAATGAAAATTATTTATTATTCGTCATTTTCTATTATACAGAGTAAAAGAAAACTCTAGAAATAAAATATAACAAAAAACGAATTGTCACTATATTTTTCTGATTCACATATTTATAGTCAAACACCGAGAGTATCCGGTTCTACTAAACAAATACGTGAAGACAATTATGAATCTCATGACAAATCTCATATAAAGGGGCAAAGGAACTATACTAAAATTTTTCTAGACTTTTCTAGAACACATCTGGTTTTAGAGAACGTATCTCTTTATTATAGAATTTTTGTAATCAATCTTTTCGATTGAAAACGCGTAATACGTTTCCCAATACTTGGACGTTTAAATAACGTCTGGTGATGTTTAAAGAAAAGTTATATATTATATCGAAATAACAGCTTCACCAAATAATATGGTTTGTATTCGCCATTAAACCGTGTTTCGTGGACCATATATAAACAATTTATATTTAAGTTTTTTCTGAATATTATTAAATTAATTATTTAAAATTGTTATAAATCTTACCTTTATATATGATTCATATCAGAAAGAATCTTATGAAATTAATTACTAATTTCATATATATCTTCTTATATTTTATACTCTTAGGGCTATATTCTTGAATGATAATAAAAATGAAATGCATAGCGTATTATAATAATAAACAATTTTTTGTAAATATTTACTGATATTCAATCACAATTTAATTGAACGTAAATTACTTATTTTAAATATATTACAATACAAGATATGTTCTCGAATCTTAATGTCAATACAACATCGTATTAATAATTGAAAACTTTTTTCCCACTAATTTTGGCATTAATGTTAAGCACAAATTAAGTAAATAATTAAATTAATACAATAAATTGTAAAATTTTACATGATTAATAAAATTTTTTGTCCATTCTTCTTTGATAAACGAGTTAACACTTTAAAACAGGTGGTTAACACACTGAATCGCATCTGAGAGAAAGGGCAGATTGTTACGTATACGAGTATAAACGAGGGGTTGCATGAAGAGTCGCGTGGCCAACTCAATTACTTTGTATAGTTTGACAAACACTAGTGCTCAACTGATGCGCCAACTGTATGATATAAGTCATTGAATGCAGCTAATAACAATTTTTATGTTACATATGTTACAATTATTTGTTTATCACGTAGCTCATTTTGGAAAAATTGTTGTAATTTCATAATTTTTAAATGGTCGAAAACTCAACGTACGTAACGTTTGAATTTAAAATTTAACTACTTTAATTATTGCAAATGGACATACAAAAATTAATCCGTTTCGATGAACAAAGAAAATGTTTGCAAGAAACCACGTGTGCAAGTATTGTAAAAATATACGATAAACAGTTTTTTGACAACTATCATAAGTTTCGTTTTATACACTGAGAAAACTGAATAGTAACATTTAAATGGTAAAAATTGAAGTGGTAAAATCTTACCACTAAAATAGTATGATAATACGCAACTCTATTACGCATTGTTTGTATTTTAAATTTTCGTTGTTTGCGATGCAGAGAATGCCAGTGTCTGCATCAATTCTATGAACTAAATTAGAGATGAGTATAATAACAATCTTTACTATACATAAAACAAATATTCTCTTATTTAAAAAAGCACAACACCACGCATACATGTAAACTATTTTGATATCAACTTCTTAGCCTCAAAATCTGATTTGAAGTAATAAAATTGAAAAATAAATGCGTCAAAATATAAAAAAATTGAATAATGTAGTACATAAACATATGATCGTCATGAATAAAATTCATATTATGTTGTATCATACTACTTCAAGTAGTAAACCATTACCATTTAAATACTAATGGTTATCATTTAAATAGTATTGTTTACTATTTGGGTTTCTCAGTGTAGTATATATAAGATAGTAATACTGAATAAATAATAAAATCAGATATATTTTCTATCTTATTTTCGAAAGGATTAAAAAAGGATGCGATCCGTACACGTGTTCTTCAAAACTCATTTTGTCAGATGTGCTTTTTAGCGCTCTGTTTTGCTCTCTGTTCACTAAGAAAAAACAAGTCCTTTTTTTACACCCAACTAAAGTACTAAATAGGATATTTAGAGACACGCGTTATTGGCAAACTCGAATATGAGTTCAAATTTCTTTAAGTTTAAATTATTGGTTATAATCAAACTTAAATGAATAAATATATATATACACATTGATAGTGGAGAAGGAATTTTGAAAAAATTACATTAAACATAATATACATTTTATACGCTTAATATATACAAAAAGACCATAACTTTAAGTTTGTGTTTTTTCAGTGTTAACCTTTTGAATCAAGAAAAGACCAATTTGAATAATTACAAAAATTGTAATGTACAAATTTTAGATTGCAAATATTTTTGATTACACTGTTTGAAGAGTAATAAAATGCATGAATGCAACGTCAATACTATAATCGAGCTTATCTATACAAACATAAGTATTACTATTTTACCCGCATTTTTGAATATTTCGAATTATTATATATTACAAACATTTATATAACGTATGGATATGCACGTGTTAGTTCAGAGCTTTTTCTGACTTTGGCACACTCAACCCCTCGCTTCCAGAAAGACGAAACTTATGCGACTGAGCATTCTACATGCAAATTTATAGAGATCCTTCGGACACGGATATCTCAAGGGAATGAATCCTCCAGGGACAAACAGCCGCTAGGACTAAGAGCGCTTCCTTGTACTGTCACTCTACTCCTTTTGAATCAATCGCATAAATCTCGAAGCATCGATCGACCTCCTTCAAAAAATGTCGAACATAGAAAATTTTTATTTTAGTATTTTACTTATATGTCAAGCATATTGATATTACGTATTTATGAAAGCATGGAAAATTGTAATGTATAAATAGAAACTTCAATGCATCAAAATGAACAAATTAATACTTAAAATCAAAGATTCATACGTATGTAAATTAAATAAAAATTATAATTTTTTTTTAATTTATTCTATTCTAATACAAGTTACATAACATTCTACCAGTAGCATACTCTCTAAATTTGAATAAGTGCATATTCACTTTTCTGTAAGTGGCCGAATCTGGACTGTTTCAATAAGTGTATATTCACTTAGAATAAGTGAATTTTGTTGTAATTTAACTAATTGTAAGTGC
>JABFQC010004023.1:0-13218 GCA_022817085.1 Psilanteris sp. ZL-2020 | reverse complement strand
TGAAATCTTATTCCGAAAGAAATATTTTACAATCGATTAGAAAAATGGTGTTATAAATCAATGTATAATGACACATGATATTTGATATATAATTAATTATAATTTATAGTACGAGAGAATATTGCATTAATGAACATCATATACCACAATATGCATATTACGTTCCCGTTAAAAATTATATCTTGAGCCATATTAGATATAAGTACATTTCAGAAACAAATGTTCGACTCTTGTTTTACAGTTAGATACGACTTTGGTATGAAACCAGCTGGCTTAATTTGAAACAATTATGCATTTTATTACGACACTTTCATGATACTTAGTTTTGCAGTGAAAATTGTGGCCATTTAGTGGTTATACTTCAATCTTCTAACTGAAGAGACATCAATTTGATTCTCGTCTTTTGTAAAGTAAAGGTTTTTGAACAAAATCTACAGAGTAAATTAGACTGTGAAATATATAAGTTATTTTGTTAAATATTTTTTTCTATATTTTGAGTCGAGGAAAAACAAAATCAGATAAAGACAAATATTAGACTATTATCATCCTAATTTTGTGTATCACAAAAACTAAAAACGAAGTAAATTAAAACTTTAATCATACATTAGGATAAAAGCAGTTTACAAGATTTTTTTACGCATTGTCTGGTTCATTATTTTCTGATTGTTGATATTTTTTTCCGTTTATGAATAAATGTCAGATTTCAAAATTCTCTATGATATAACATAGCTATCGTGGGGTACCAACTATAATGGTGCAATTTCTAAGACTGATAGTCAGAACTGGTTATTTCCGTATGTTTTATCTTTTCCCACTGGCTATCAACTGTTCTATTTTTCTTTTCACTTTAATACATTTTATTACAGCTAATGTTTTATATATAGTCAATGCATCGCAAGCACAGGTAGTGAATAAGTTATAAATTGTAATGCTAATGAAAAAATATTGTTCAAATATAGAAAGCTTTTATCTGACCTCAAAAACAGTAAAAAATAATCTAAAAAATTGTATGTTCTCAATTTTTTTTAAAACGTTCTAAGACAGACACTGTATACAGTATACTTTAATAAAGTATTTACTACTATTATTGTTTAAAAATTTATATAAAACAAGTAATCGATACAAAATAGTCTTGATTTTTGTTTAAATTTATGATAGGATATAAAAGTTAATTAGATAAAACAACAAAATGAAATTGAACGCAAAAAGAATATTTAATAATTGTTTCTGACAGTAACTTAGTAATTAATAAGCAATAATAATTCGTATAATTATTTAAAAATGTTATATATCCAGTAATAAATATATATTTAAAAACAGATCTTGATTTATTATTATTTATTTATTACATTTATGAAACTAATCAATACACGAAATTAACGAAGACACAAACACAGTATAAAGTCTTTGCTTGTATTATGCTAATTATATGTTAAAAATAATATTATTGTTTGCAATTAAAATTGCATGCAAATAAAAGAATTATATATATATATATAATTTATGTAACATAAATATATTTTATACACGTATTGAATAATTATTATATTATGTTCGAATTAAAAACATCCTCACTGAGTTCTTCAATAGTATATTTATAAACATTAACTCCATATACAACAATTTTACAATACATTAAAGTCTCATTGCATTATGCACAACATTCAGATTATATATGATAATCGATACATAAGATTAACGATTATATAAAAAGTAAGTGGTATACAAAATGCTTAGCTCGTGCACTGACATGTTTCTTCCTCATTATATAGTATACTTATTAATAAGTTATATTATACCATTATTATGACTATTTACAAACAATTATTAACCATCTATATATATATATACACCATAATCTTATAGTTAACAACGCTTAAAGAACGTAAGAACGCAAGAAAAATTACTGACTCGCTGTAACGAATTTAACTTTTGAGTTTAAATTAAAATTTTAACTTGCAATCAGTTTTTTAAGTAGTTGTTTAAAAGTAGTGTAAAATCGCGAAGACGCGTAAAACGTAAGAGGCGGATAGTTGAAGTGGACGTCAAATAATGGTGTTAATTTTTCACACTTATTTCAGATATTTACGCTACCAGCTCGTTGACTTTATCCCACTTTTCGCAATACTTTGTAGTTGACTAAGAGCGACGCAGCCAGTTGTTTGACGAGCAGTAAACATAAAGCTCGAGGTAGTAACATCCGCTGTATTCGCGGCGCATTTAGGTATTTTTCAGTTGCTGTAAAAATACCGAAGTACCGGAATTAAAGCAGTATCGCGGCGCTCGGTTAACAATAACCGTAAAACACGAGACTCTAGTTACGTGCAACTTTTGTAAAATGCGCCTAACGATGATCGGTTTAAGTGCAATATTTACATGTTTATTGTTTATAAGACAATTTGTTGTTTATACGGAAACGTTATTTCGAATCCAAAGAAAATAATAAATCCACGCCAATAAGCGTTCAATTGCTTGCGGGAAGCAAAGTGATCTTGAATCAAGGTTTTGCTTCAAAAAGTTGGTATATTGTTCGTCATGAAAATTATATCGATACTTTAGACGTTGTTTAAGATTTTTGATTATATGTAAATATGATGAAATATGATAAGAAATCAATAATTCAAACGCATACAGATTTCGTTTCTATGTATATTAAAATAAGAATTATTCGGGAAAATAGTTCTGGAAACTCATTATCAAAGTCTACGCATTCATACGCAGAAAATATAATTTCCCCATATATAACATCACGGGCTGAAAACATCTTGAGATTTACAATAACAACAATCTATCACGTTGAATTTTATTCACTATATTTATAGACGCGGAAAATTTTATACCAGTAAACACGATTCTTTATATTTTCCAAATAAATAAACTTTCAATTTAATAATAATCAAATATCTTTATTCTAAATAAAACAAAAGTGAAGCACAATTGACATACAATATTTTACATAAAAAATATTTGATCGTTTATTTTTGTATTATTATTAAATTGTTACATTTCATTGTCGACGCTCGTTTGACTACTATATAAAGACTTAAAACAGATACTTTCGATTAATTCATTTGAAATCATACTGTTCGATAGTATAAAAAGTCAATTTTGCAGGCGTTGAACATAACGTGTTAAAATACGACTCCGAAACCCGTGAAAAGCCTCCGACAGAGACGCCATAATTCTGGTGACTTTTCAATAATGACCAGGGTGCATCGGCGCAATCCGAAGACCCGGCGGCAAAATTCAGTTCTCGCGCTGTTCTCGAACGAATAAATTTTCTCAACCATTCGATTAATTGACGCTGACCCAGCAACCGTGGAATTTTTGCCGCTGTAATTGACTCGTTTCGAAATCAGCTTGGAATCAGGTGTTTTTAATGTAACATTACTGGACCATCTTGCAGCAAATAATTTATTGCGCAATTTGGGTATATTAAATAAGTTTGCTGTTTTGATTTATCGCAAGATTCAAATTATTTGAACGTAATTATGGTAAAGTACTAAAAGAAGTATATTATTAAGTTGTATATATTAGTTGAATCATAATTTAATGTTAATCGCAATCAAAATATCTATACTTTAAATATTTCTGAATTGTTTTGGTTCCAATTATATATGAACCTTAGTGTATATAAATATTCTTAAATAGTAATTAATTGTAATCCAAAGCGTTACCACAATTTAGTTCGTTTAATACCAAAATTGACACATTTTTGACAGCCCTAAAACCAGCTTGGAGGAAAGCTCAAAATAAACAAAACTAAACCAATTTTGCGGATACATTCTAGATTCAAATCACAAGGTTCTTTTCAAATCGTACAAATATCACCGCGTTTGTCATCATTTTACACTATAATTTTAAATTTCTAAAACTCAAAAGGGACTTTCTGGTGTAATGTATATATTATCATATATATCAGTACAGCGAAAACTTATTACGAATAAAAAGTAAATCAAATGTAATTTAAAGATTGAGTTATTTTCTTCAGACAAAGGAAGATTTAATATACATCCATTATTCGAATTGTGACATTTAATACAATTTTTAACTTGGCAAATATAAGTGGAGAAACTTGTTTTTGCAAGTGCAACGCAAACTTTCCTGAATTCAATAAAAAGAGTCTAATTCTTTTATAAAAAGAAATACATTTTAGAAGTTCTACAATGCATGCGCATTAGCGCATTCAAAAATCGTACAAATTATTTCAATCTGGTAATCACAAAACTGTAGAAATAACAACATTTACGTTCCTCGCATGTAAAGCTTCAATGTTTAATATTATAGTTCGAATTTTACATTCAATTTATTCCCTGATTTTACGCATTGTCATCGTAAATATACCATTGCCTCGTATTGAAAATATGCTTATGAATGAGACTGAATATAATCTGACATTTTGTAATGCATATTCCACCTCAATGGTAATCCAACGTTACTTTCATGTAAATCTAACTTTCCCGTCTCTACTCGCACGAAGACATATATAACGGTATGATACATTGCATGAATTAAGCTAAATGAAATAACTAGTTAGATAGACGATCATTACGATTACGATTCAATTTACAGTCATCTTCCGCCGTGCAAATAACGGCGGCGCTATAAAACTTTTATTTGGCATTGGCACTGGTTTACGCGCAAAATTTTTGCTTCAACGACAATACATCGGCCGGTTGAGCCGCGTAATCAAGTACATCTGTTACTATTGAAACGATCGGGGACAAAAATTGTTGATAGTTGGCGATTTGATAATGCTCGTCGGGAATGTAATATTGATCGATGCGGCCCAAAGGAAGACGGCAAACGTCGCCGGATCATCAGGGATTAAAGCCCCAAAACGCAAAGCGAGCAGCTCGAACCGATAAATAAATAAATAGCTAACACCCTTTAGAGCGTAATGCTTGGAAAGAGAGGGGCCGATGGTGGGGCAAGTGGTGCAAGCGGACGCGATGCATATGCATGTGTAAGTGTGTCGCGCGCGCCAGCTCGCACCCCGGATGGCTCAATTTAGGGAGCTCTTTCGTGAGCTAACACGAGGGGAGTGCAATACTGTGTTACGTGAATGTACCGACGCGAGAAATCCACTTACCTATACGATACGCAATATCGGGACACAGTAACTTGGCTGTATACGCGACGCCATCCTCCTCGAATTCCTATTTCAGCCTCGTTTGCATTTCCACCTTGCATTGATCCCACCACGTGTCACTATTTTCACTTTGCACCGGCCAAAGGGACGCCCGTTCGACAAAAAGTTTATGCCCCTGCTATATAGAGCCACTATCCAATTCCTACGCATCAATTGCATTAGTAAATATCCGGTGATTTCGTACCGCGTATGCACTATTATTGCGCTCAAAATCAGATATAAAAAGCAATAGTTGGTCTACAATTCAAATCAACGTAATGTTTTATCGCGGCTTTTCATCGACTGTGCGCATTCGGTAATATTTAGGTAAGCTTGCTAAATAGATTTCAATTTCAATATGTATAGACTGAACAGGTTGTATTTTATTGCGATCGGATGACGCAAAAAAAACGTAATACCAATTTGAAAATAAGACAATTAATAGCTCATTTGAGGGTATTATTTATTGAAACACACCAAATGAGTGCATTCAAGTGAAGAGCTCTTCAGCTCTTCAGCCCTTCCTCATCTGCATTCCTAAATCCTTGAAAACGACACCATTGAGTATGTTTTACTTGCACGGCTTTGTACATACCTTTGCTTGATCAGTACGATGGTTCAATTCCCTGTTATATTTCAACTTATAATTCAAGTGTGAAGCATACTTTCAACATACTAATAAAATAATGAGCAATAATATGTTCGTGCGTATAAATCGCGTAACACTTGTGAAATAATTTGTTCGTTTTTGGATTGACACCAATCAAATTGTGATCGTTTTTATTGTATTTAAGTGCAATTGATTTAAATTGTATTTAATTGTTTTATTATAATCGAGGATGTGGAATTTTTAATTGTCATTTTTAATGGAATTTTTTAATTATTTGAAAATAGTTGATTTTGGTATATTGGGTTGATAAATAATTGCTTTTCAGTTATGCTTACTTTTTTCATGCATTTTTCTAAGTTCACGTAAATTATAAACTCCATTAGAATCTTATTACTGAACTTGAAAAAACTTGGATAAATATTTTGTATTACGAAACTTTTACATATTACAGTTTGTGTGTATTTAAATGTATTTAAATTTGTTATTTGTTGACTAAATTTAAATAATTGTAATTCATGCAGTTGAATTAGTCAATTTATATAGCAAATCTAGATAGTCTGATTGTATACAGAAAATCTATTTAATAATACCATTAATATTAACTTCCCATAATATTCTCGGCAGTCCAGTTGACTACAAATATTTACAGATTTGTCCGTCAGTGTATATTCAAATTTAAAATAGTATCACTGACGTTGAATCTAATATTCTCATTACTTCAACTACGCATTTGTATTTATAATGCTTATTTAACCAAAATGAGGACATAATTTTATGTAATAGACAATAGAGTTGTATAAAATCCAGAATAAATGTAAATCAAGATTATGTTACACAGTGGTATAGTCCGAAAATTAATGAATTAGAAAACGAGCTTTACTATCCCAGCAAATTCATTGAAACCTTAAAAGAGAAGAAGAGCTTTAAATTATGATAAATACAAGTAAAATTTAATAACTAAAATAGTCATATATCTATCCAGTATAAATTTGACATAATGTATGTCATATATACTAAACTTAAAATACTTATATTGAAAAAAACAAATAAAAGTTGAAGAAAGTTACCTAAAATTACACGAATTTTAATATTTTAAATTTATTACTTAAGTTTTGAATGTTGAGAAATATTTCGAATACTATAATTGTTTTCATTTTGTAAGTTCTGTTTCTTTCTGTACTATATTCTAAAGCATCAGCGTTCGTTCGTAATTTAAACTTTTGAAAAAGAGTATTTTTAATAATACTTTTATTATATTTCATACATTATATTTGATATTGCTACAGCTGTTATCATACCACGCTACTCTAATCGTCGTTTATTTTGGTTCGGCCGTATTCTATTGATTTTCGGATTTTGTTAGAATAATTTTAAGAGGATTATCTCTTCCCGGTTGGATTTTTTGCAAAAAAAATCTACGACTATGCCTACTACAATCTCCCGTTTGTTAAATTAAGTTTTTTTATTATAGTATAACAGTTGTCTTTTATTCATATATTGATTTCGAGTTTTGGATAAAAATATGATTTCAAATCATATAAGTATTCGCCGCACATATTATAAATTCGTCCTATAATATATGCCATCAATTAGTCGTTTTTTTCATTTTTGCAGAATTTTTGCATTATTATGTTTTAGACCGTGAGATATCGATTTTCATAAATCACGAAGAAATCGGTTATTGCTGCAACTTCTTTGTTTTATGACGAGTCTTTTAACGCGTGGTAAGATCGGGGCCATTTTCTTTTACTGTTGAGATCGGAGAGCGCGTTATTGCCTCTATTTCTATACACTTTTCTTTCGCAGTACGCATCATTCATCAGGAACAAGTGGGTCCCCCAGCTGCATTATCGTAAGTGAATGTTTACCGTCGTGAATTGTTACCATAGTTGAAGTTTTAGTGTTTAATTTAGGAGATTGAGGGTCCGCTTTTTAGGGTGGGAATTGGGACAGTTGTGTGGGATTAACGAAATGGCACGCTACGAGTGTCGTTTTGTGAGATACTTATGATAATTTACGATCGATGACGATCTAATATTTTATTAATGATTTCAGCTAGTTGAATTATAAATCCGCGAGTTCCGTTCAAATTGTTTAACAATTTTCATTGTTTTATTAAAAAGATATAACAAGTTGCATTAAAAATATTATATACGTATAATTCTTTTATTCGATTATTTCTAAAATGAGAAAATATTGCTAGAGTTTATTATCAGTTCTTTTACACTTGTTTTCTATTTATATCTCCTTGTCTAACGACAACGCGTGATGAAAAGGAAGTTTAAAATAAGATCTAAGGAGTTGTATATATATAGGTACATTTTGTCTTCATGGCTGACATGTACAATTTTTTTATTCTTTAAATCACAGGAAATGAAAGAAAATAAATATTTTGCACCGTTCACTACTCATACCAAATTAAAACCAACTGATTCATTAACCAATTATTGTCAATAATTGTTATTCCGAACCCACTTTAAATAATAAAGCGTAACAGTTACTTATAAAAAATTATACCACTTGATAATTTGATTTCTTTATTTTGTTAATATCAAAGACATTTATACTTCTAACGAAATACTTAATTCAATTAATAACACTTATTTTGACAAAAGTTATTTTGAAATAAAAAAAATAGCGTTCTCATCGCGAATGTAAAACTTGTTGAATCTTTAAAATCGGATAATTTTTGCAGTGGAACTGAAACGAACAAGAACGGTATGAAATATGCAAGGCCTCGTAAAATAAGTACTACTCAATGATGATTGCAAATAAAGACCGTCATTTGTACTCATTTTCTTTTTCAAACTATTTAAAATTACCATCTTTAGCAGCGAAATGATTTATTCAATAACAAAGTATATAGCGCGGATGATCATGAATTCAATTCCCTATTTGCTATTCTATAATTTTTAATGTATTCCCCTCAAAGGTACTTTTTATGAAAATAAAAGTTATACAAAAGAAGGATGACTGAAATGAAATAATAAATGACAAACCAATAGTATTTCAACGAAAATGGTGTGCTTAGACGATTTAGAAAGGACAGTTTGAAAGAATAATCCTATTTACATTTACTGGTACGAGTTTATTTGCAGATCATTTTTGTTCAATATTTGACATTTGATATCGTGGTTGCTTCCTTCAAGGATCCGCGAAATTTCTTATTTACTTCTCTCGTCGGTCTTCACTCGTACTTACTCCAGGGAAATGTACCGTGATCTTACATAGACGCAGCGCCGATAAAGAAAGTCGCGTTTACGAATGCTTTTGCATGTAATTTCGTCGCCGAAGCATAAATTTCGTTGAATCCTCGGAGAACTGCGTAAGAAGAAGTACAACCTGCGGGAAACTACATGCAAACTTAAATGCCTCCTTATTATTAAACAACGTAAAAATAGAATATGAAAATGAGGAAAGGAAATCAAGCGGGTAGACAATGCTCCGAAGTTTGAGTAATATTTGTTTATAAAAGTGATGAGCTCGTTCCAAAACCATAAGCCAAATTCGCTTCGATCACGCTGCTATATTTTCGAATGAAAATGCTAAATATTTAAAATGCATTTCATATATTAGCAAATGCTTTAAATATTGAAATCGAATTCAATTTGCGTTTAAATGAATGTTTCACGGCGTTAGTCCAATTCACAGGTTCATTATTAAATAAAATTATAGCATATATATGAACATATATCTGAAAGTTAGAATTAAACGCACGCGTATTGATTAATCTCTTATATGCAATTCGCATCGCGTAATGCGCAACGATATCAAGTTTAAAATTTTTACTACAAATGAATAAAAAGAATAGGTTAGTTAAAATTGTTGCGAAATACTGTAGCGTATAAGAATCATTCCTGCTATAATGTAACAAAGACTTAATGTCGTTTGCAAAATAATAAAGCTGATTTCATATATAACCAAATTTTATGCTTTTTAAATCTTGTGCTCGTAATAAACAATAATAAAACTTTTATGAAAATAACATGTTTATAACTGTAAAGAAATGCATTAATATATATAAATATATATATATGCGCTCAATAATGCATTTGATTATAAATGTCATTGAAAAATTTATTGTCAGAAACCGCCAAAATTTGTGTTTCTTTAATCTAAAAGAATGTGTGAAATTTACGCTAAACGGACGATATTTCTGTCAATTCAGTATATTCTTTGCATTAACTAATCTGGTGGATGAAATATTCAATGCATTATGTATTATGAAAGATGTAACTAGATTAAATTGTATTTATTCTTGACAAACTCTTGTTCTTTATTGTTATTTTTATACATATTGTTTAATTTCTTTGTTTATTAGTATCGGCCAAATTATTTGTCAACTACAATCAATGAAAACGTTTCAAAAACATAAACGAAATAAATTAGTTCAATTGAAGTAATATATAAGTAATTATTCATTTATATTTAACATTTTAAAAGTCATTCAATTAGACGGGATTAATAAGAGTTTGCATTACGTAATTATTCTATTAATTATAAAGTAATTCTGAATAAATCAGTTTAACTTAAAAGTTAACTAAATATAAATTACGATTCATTGCCTAAGAGAAACGAAATATGTCAAATATGCATGTTCCTTATATCAGCTTAAACTGTACGTTAATATTTCGTAATATTACTACATATCATTATGCACATATTCCCCATCCTTAATTCGTTCACGATTAATGTTCAATTCGGTTCTACGACGATTATTATTTTCAAACGCACGTTATGTCAGTACAGAGCTGCAGATTTTATTGCATTTTTATGACTCGGCATATCAACTCCGCAGACCATATAATAAAGCATATAAATGCAAATATTATACGCGAAGAATAATAGAAAGAGATTGATTGGTATACTCGTCGATCCTAAACTTTGCATATCGGTTTACGAAAAGCACTAAATTAAATTTAAACAAACCTTATTTATCCAGACGTCCCCCGTATATACATTGCCCTAACGTTTAACTAACATATAATTATATACAAACGCCGATCGCTGTGTCGAATATCAACGAGATTCTGCGAAGGAAATAAAATGTATTTAACAATTTATCGATCGGAACATAACCAGTTTGAAATTATAATATGATTTATAGGAGAATTCGCGAAGAAAGAAATCAGGCGTCGCAGTTACTTGACTCGATTCATTTTGTATTCTTCGGGATGTATTTTCGTCTGAAAATCCAGACTCCAGAGACTCCCTTTAAATACACACTTGGCGAATACAACGCCGTCATCTTCGCCACGAAATTAGGTCATCTAAATCCGATAATGTTCGGATAAAAAATCACGTGACCGAGCAATTTAAATTTTAATTAAGGCAATTGAATTGCCATCAGACCGTTTCTTACGCGAGCGATTTTTTGCGGAAAAAGCGATGAGTCGTCGAAACGACGGCAATATTTCTGACAGATTTCTATTATCTACACAAAGAAATATGAGACGTCACTGTTGTTACGAGTAAAAGCGAGGATAAGTAGATTATTAACTCAGGCAGATTAACCCTTGCATGGAGGACATTGTCGGCAGTTATTTACGCAGTAGTTTGTTTTTGCGAGGACCGACGTTGTACCAGTTTCGCAACTCTGCATTTAATGTCACCCTTTAGCATATTAAATACTCTATTAATCTCATTCATCCACCTATTTCATTGATGCCGCTTTAAGAGATCTTAACTGTTAAATTTGTCGTGTGTTCATAATTCCAATCTATTATGAAAGCCTTTTCACGAAAAAATAGGATGTCTTACGAAAAACGGTTCGTTTTTAATTCAAGTCAGTTCAACCGCGAGTACAATTTTCGACAACAATTTTTACAAAAATAATGATCATTTCACATATATTCCTAATCCATGCTGAAATACACTTTTAATTTAATTTAGCGTTGCAGTTTTTATTCTTTTGTTGCTCCAAAGCAAAGAAGACCGAGGAGTAACCGCAGTTTTAAACTCGTACAAAATGTTTTTCTTTTTATCCCTTTTTATTACATTATACATATGTGCATGTCGTCTAAAAATGCAAACCGTGTAATAAATGGAGGTATTTAAAATCTTTCAAAAATAGACGTATAATGTCAGCTATTTATACACTTTAACAAACATAAATTAAATATACGTCATTATACAGATAAATATTTCAGAAATATTAAAATATATATTATATTTTTTTTACAAATTTGTTCGAACGTACTAATAAATAATAATGTCGTTTCAATTCCAAAATTCAATTATACTAAAAGGTAACAGCACAAAAAGTATGAATAATTCTTATTATAATCTAATATGTTACAATTTATGACAATAATTTGGTTAGAATCATTTTTATTGTAATATAGTCTAATATAAAAGCATGTAGAACTTTTTTCTCGGTGCAGTAGCTTCTTTCCTCATGAAAAACATTTAAATCATAAACTGCATGTAATTAATATCCTTGTAATCAAAATTTATAAGCAACATTACTCTCAGATGTAAACTGTGTAATTATCATAAATGTTAATTTACATAATATATCAAAAGCTTGTTGAAATTAGACTTAATAATGTTTTTGATCTATTTCTAAAGACACAAAATACATAAAAACATATAATATTGCAATATTTAAATATTTGTATACACCAATCTATTTAAATTATACATATAAATTTCGTCGAAAATGGCCAGAAATTAACTTTCTTCAAATCACCTCGAAATGACTTTCTAAAATCTATTTTGGAAAGTCCTTTTCTACAGTCTCATCCCTATTTCGCTTGTTTTGACTTTGAATTAAAAGCATTTTAATTAGCTTTTTAATATTTCAAATGACCACATCTGTTGATATAAAGGCAGTTTGAACGATTTAGCGAAATTTGATGTTTGGACAAAAATCGATTTTTGTAGGATTTTAGGTCAAAAATTTACTTTTTTCAAATCAACTCAAAATAAGTTTAGGGTGAATTGGCAGGGTAAATTTATTATAAAAATGCTAATATTAGTAGTTAAAAGCCATTTCTGTCGAAAAGTGGTCCATTTATGTGATTTTTTGTAAAATACCCAAATTTCAAATCACCACAATATTCTTAATTTTGCTCTAAAATACCTTTAATTAGCTATTTAATGTCTCAAATGATCTGATTTATTCATATAAAGTCAGTTTGGATAATTTAGTGAAATTTGATTTTTTGGCCAAAAATGGATTTTTGTAAAGGGGTATAGTCGTGATTTTTGTCAAAAATGGCCAAAAATTGACTTTTTTCAAATCGACTCGAAATGACTTTAGGGTGACTTGGCAATGAAAATCCGTCATTAAAATACCAATATCAGTGGTTAAAAGCCATTTCTGTCGAAAAGTGGTCCATTTATGTGGATTTTTTGTAAAATACCCAAATTTCAAATCACCACAATATTCTTAATTTTGCTCTAAAATACCTTTAATTAGCTATTTAATGTCTCAAATGATCTGATTTATTCATATAAAGTCAGTTTGGATAAT
>JABFQC010004022.1:0-13219 GCA_022817085.1 Psilanteris sp. ZL-2020 | reverse complement strand
GCCATATAGGGTAACCCTGAGGCGTAACACTGTAATAATAAATAATAAACATTTTGTATAGTTATTAAAAGGAAACTAACTAGTTTAGTTAATTGTATTTCTATGGACTACTGGAAAACCTGCCAGGCCTCGCAAGAAATTCTAGTTTTTTAAATTATTCAAATTTTAGCTACTATTCGCATAAACGTGTAATAAATTGTTATGAAAATAAAATGTATTATATTTATCTAATATTTTTTTAAACAAAATTTAATAACCAATTTATAAATATAAAACAATATATAAATATTAATTTATAATATTAATCGGAACTGGAATATTTTCATATTTTTATAAACTGTATTCATTTGCCATTAATATTATTTATATAATTTTCTAGTGGCAATTATGACAACAACGTATACAAATATTTTTAATTTTAAAGATATATGTGTAAATTAACTTTTTAATGTAAACAATGTATATTTATGTGTCAAAATGTACTACTATTAAATATATTTTTAAAGGACAGTTATCCTAATGAAGTAACAGTTGTCGTCAACGTCACGAAACATCTCCCTTTAGGGTTTTATCTCCCTTTAGACTACTACTTATGTAGGCACTTGCTACTGAACTACGCTGTAACTTACTAGTAATGTAACCCTGCGCCACGGTAAGCAATAGTATTACTATTACGGCGATATTTTAAGCATTTCTAAAATACGACGGTGTCGGTAACGTAGGGAATGGTAAAATTCACCCCCACATAACAGTTACGTTCAAGGAACGTTACTGTAACGTAAAAAAATTTAAGAAAATACTTTCCCATAACGTCACAGTAACCTTCGTTACGTTACCGAAACGTTTTCAGATACTTCCGAATGTCCGGTTGAAACTCATTGATGGAATATAACAGTAAGTTACAAGTTACAAACACACACCCACAGATTATAAATAATAGCATAAATCATTATTCGAAGAATGGTTACCCATCCAAATAATGAACATCGTAAACTCTGGTTAACTTCTTCGATCCTAGTAATACTTACGCTGCCAATTCATCCATGAGCTTGATTTAATACAAGTCCAATTTAATAAATGTGCTTTAGACTTTTAACATTTGTCGATAAAGAAAATAAATTTTATAAATTATAGTTTATTAAATAATAATAGAAAATATAAGTTAAAATTTTTTTATTATTTTTATTATTTTATTATTTATTATAATCACCAAGTATAAATTATTGATCAAAATCTAGTTAAGGCCTGTTAAGATAATCTAGACGTCAACTAGTCTAGTATAACTATCGATATACTAGAGTGAAATTCCGTTACTCCATCTCATCTCCATTTCGTCTCAATCTCGTTTCAGTTTCATTTCGGGTTCGTTTCAGTATCGTTTAGTATCTATATTATAATACTAATTAAATTCTGCCTTTTACGAACAAAATAGTATCGTAAGACATTCCAGTGCATGGTGGAGAGTGTAACAGCGGCACGCGACGAAGGAAATTTAAGTAATATAGACGATGACAGTTACTTGGATAGGTGACCATTCTTTAAAAATGTGTATTTAATAATATAATAATGTTTTTACAGGTAAAACATGCATTGTTTATATTAATGGGTTATAACACACATATCGTTAACATAAAAAATGTAGTATTTCTTGTAATCGTAATTGCAATTAGGATACACGTAGAAAATATTTATATTATAAAAACCATAATCATAGCTTTATAAGAGTATCATGATTAGTATTATGGAAATTTCTATACTTTGTAGAAATTTGTCTTAAAAAATATAGCTAATTTGTCTAGAAGATATTGTATTGTATAGAACATGTATAATAAATTTAGAAGTATTTTGGTTCCATATTCCTGAAATACCATAATGTATAGTCATTTTGAATATAACATTTTTCTCCGTGTATTATATAAATAATAGGAATGACAAATGAAATACAACTTATAAGGTTTAAGTTAAAATTTTGCATTGTATGATGGGCTTCTTTTATACCTAAATATTTTATGTTATTGAAACTAATGGTGGATTTTATAGTATTTGGTATTTGATGAATATCAGCTTCCGCAGTTGTATTTTTTTGCCAAGATTTAACCATTCTTCTCTGTCAATGGTAGCCCAATAATATTTGCCAACCATTTATTATGCATATTGACCAAAAATTGGTAATTGATAATGGCCTAGTATAATATATTTTATTTATTTTATAATATAAGATTCAGCCATTCTTGTCAGCTAATGATAGCCCAGTAATATTTTCCAATCATTTTTCAACCGTTAATTTTGCGAATTACTCGACATTGATGGTAATTCATATTGGTCCAATATAGATTGCCAGTTATTATTAAACGTATTATATAAATGATGGTCCAATCACATATCAAAACCTTGGGCCAATTAAAAACGATGTCACTTTTTGATATTTTACCAACGGTAACAGCCAATTTTGTGCCAATCATGAGCCTGCTGTTGACGTTTGATGATTGGTTGGCAATTTCTATATGGGCTTGTTTAATCGTTGTTGAATTTTGGGCTGCGGATTTCTCTTTATAGAATAATGAATTTATTAAAATGATCTAAATTTACATCGACCTTGATGGAACATACTTAGGCTGAGTTCTTTAATTTACTGTAAGTTCTGTAAATACTGCGTTAATAAAGATGAAAATACATTATACAGTAAGTTTGATAACCATCTACAGTACTTACAGTAAAATAAAGAACTCAGCCATATAGTAATGCATCTTTATCCAACTTACCGTAATATATATTTTCATCTTATACTAAAGCACTAATTCCAGTACTTAAAGTGATAAAAATTAAATCTAAACGGGAGGAGGATTTTTCACTATAACTATTTGTAGTTCCTACAATAATTGTTATTAACAATGATGTTCGTTTCAGGTGATGCTACTTGAGCCGCAGTATCAGAGAAAGCTAGAGCAGAAGAATAAGTATCATTCCACTGATGGTGCAAGAAGTTCGGCTGATGGTGAAATTCCGTTAATGTGAAACTCGAATACATTTCTAAGCTTATCTCGAAATGAAACTCGTTGAAACAATTTGTACGTAGCGGTCGAATGGACGAGACTTTGCGTAAAGTCTTTATAGAGTTTGGTGCAGCGTGTCCAAACGAAATTCTCCAACCAGAACAATTAATAATATATTTAAATTCACTTTTTGAAACGCGAACGTCGGTTTTTTATTATAAGAATCGCTGTTGCCTTTTTAAGACTTACAACAAAACGAAAACCAACGAATAAACAATTAAAAGAAAATTAATTAAAAATATTACTAATAAAGAAAAATGTGAACGGATGACGAGAGTGAGCTCGTATCGACTTCGGATTGGCTTTTGAGGACAATACTGAAAGCTCACCGGACGATGAACGTGCCGGCTCGCTCAAACGTTTGTCTTAAGTCCGCTCGACTTAATACGTCTAGTACGACTACATTCCTTCGTAAAATAACAATAAGTAGACATTAATGAGAGAAACATACAGTATAATATATGCATCTAAAGAACACGATAATCCTGAGAGTGTAACCGATACCACACTTTTTAGGCGGAAGTCTCGCGTTCCGCTTTGTCGCGCGGATCAATTTTTGCAACATTTTGAAAATTTGGAATATCTCTAGATAAAGATACATCAAACGCGTATTTGTTTCCTCTCGAATATACGTTATATGAGGTATCTATAAAATAAACGTAAATCCCAATAGGTTTTATCGCCAGGGTCGTACTCGGATAGCAAGTGGATATAAATATCGACTAACAATTTAAGAATAAAAAAATCAAAATTAGAATAATAAATAACGTAGAAGCATCAAAAGTCTTTGATTGTTTGGAACCGCGCGATTAAATTTTTTGTTTGTAAAGAGTGTAAAGCAGCACTCATTTTATATGTAAAACAAAAAAGTGTTTTATGTTTTATGTTACGAATAAAAATGAATGAATGCTTAATAAAGAATATACGATGTTCTTTCGGTAGCGATTTAAACGTTTACATGAAATGAAACAACTAACAAAAGAAATGATAATTATAGTAATAGAGAAAACGAATAGCAAATCAAATTTGTTAAGATAAACGTTCACATTTAAGACATACAATTTTCGCGAGTTATTTTATAAAGTGCTGTATAAAGAAAATTCAACTGACGTTTTGATTTGTCGAATGTAATCAATAATGTAAAGATGTAGATAGCTTAATCATCATGTTTTACTAATCATTACTTACGTTTATAATTCGGAAGTGTACAAAACTGCAGAATCATACGAACGAAACAGAAAACATAATAGCTTAATTGACAGTAGGGTATATGATAACAATTGTGCTATCTGAGTACAAATTAAATACTGACGAAGACGAAACGCAAACAAAGAACGTGCATTTTTGCGCTATACGCACCAGAGAGAATAATTGATACTTGTTCAATGTGCAATAATTTAACGATAATACTGCTTAATTTATAATGAAAAAATTTATCACGTTGTCAAACGGGCAAGAACGAAGCATCTTACAAATAGAGACAGTATACATTTTGCAAAATGGATTCTTATATATGAGAATATATGAGATAAAAAAGAGAGCGAGTATGTGCGTGGGAGAGAGAAGAAAAAAATTGATAGAAACTAAAGGGAGACTGTAGAGAAGAAGTGTGAGTGTGAGTGTATGTGTGTGTGTGCGTATGTGCGAAAAAAAAAACAAATAATTACAATACAAAGATATATTTTTCTTCGTATAAAATTTTTGTTGTATGGAATAATAGTCATTCTCTATAGAGAGATTCTAGTCACGCGACAATCCCTTTTTCTCCTCGCAAAATATGTTTTCATTAGCCACATAATAACTTATGAAAAAGTATCTTGTTGACTTGAAAAGTTACGCGTTTGTAAAAATGTTTCACATTTTACATTTAAAAGCAGCAATAATGTCGTAAAAGAGAATAACGAAAAGGACAAATAAGAACAAAAATGTAAGAATACAATGAGCGAGAACGGGAGTATTTTTTTTGTACTTGTAAAGATTCTATTTTTATTTGTAGTGTGTAAGTTTTTTGAACTCGATATGTATTTTCGAATGTACGTGTATTTTAAATTAATTTAATTATTGTACAAATTTGACTGATATTTTTTCATAAGGATTTTGGAACAAGCTCAACGGATGAATAAAATGACGTTTGGTCAGTTTCAATGTGTTTTGTGAGATGTGTATTAATATGTATATTAGCATATACATATATATACATATCTGTTTATATTAAATAAAAATATATTTACAAAATTTAGAAACTTGTCTTTTTTGGAATTAGTGGGTCTTTAGTAACGTTGAGGACATTTGACAACAAATTTGACTATATTTGAAATTCGTTCTAGACCAAAGGTTAGATGTGAATCAAGAGCGCGTATTACATATAATTATATTAATACGATATACCGTGCTTGTTCGCGGTCTTCAACTTATTTACTGTAAGTACATTGTATATGTATATGTAAGTGAAGAAAACGTAGTTCCTTAAAACGAGCTACTCAACAAGCGTAGCTCGAAGTTAAAAGTCGAATAACAAGCATATGCATGTAAAATACGGAATAATTCATCAAATGATGATCTAACCAATAACAGATAACAAATTATGAAAATAACTCGAGGAGTATAACTTATCGGAAGCGCCTATTTCAAGACGAAGAAGCACATCTTTTTAACAAATAATGCGAATTAGGAGTGCCGACTTAATAAATGCTATTGCTCTAATGTATATAGTCGTGTATTTTAGCATATTAAATTTAGATGCAGTACACTGATATACACAAAATACATATAAGTGCGATATCGATATAATATTGAATAATATATTAGAAGACTAATAATTATACGAATGGTCGAATTGCCTAGGAGTGAGTTCAGAGAAGGAGAACAATTACAAAACACACTAAGGATTTTGCAGCTAGATGTTAATAGATTTATTAATACAAATTAAAAACAAATGTTCGTACTCAATTTCTTTTTCAACTATTTTAGTGGGGAAAGAAAATGTATAAAGTTAATTTTTGTTAAATACGCCATAAATTTATGTTATACTTAACTTTGTTTTTTTCTAAGTTTGAGTATTAATAAACAATTTATTACGTTACTGTAAAATATCTATATATTCATGTTTGCGTGTAAATTGTTCGTATATTTAAAATAAACATTTATATTTTAAACTAAACAAATTTATTAGATTTGCAAAAATTATAATTTTATTTATTTCAGTCTAAAGCGAAACGTATAATTATTATTGTTATATGTGTCGACTACAATAATATGGACATTTATTGCATTTTATAATAAATAAATTTATTTTGTAGGTATTTTTTATTTATTATTAAAGTAATATATATTGAACAAATGTCTTATATTTAAAAAAGTCAATCAACAAAAAACGATTTATAATAAATGTCATACATAGTTGGTACAAGACATTTTGGTACATAATTTTATTATATACGTGTTTTTAAATACCTAATAGAAAATAATTTATGTAAATACTTTTGTACAGTCTTAATGAATTCATTGAGATAAAGTAATTATAATTTATTACAACGATTATATTTTCAATTTCAAGCTAACATTCCATATTTTAAGATACATCCGAAATGCAATTCTTATCAAACTTATTAGAATATATAATATTATGATAAATAAGTGACTTCGAATTATGAAATTAAAATAATTTTATTTCTTTATATATAAAAATAAATAATAATAATAAATAAATTAGTTATAAAATGTATTATGTTCGTTTTATTTTAAAACAATAGTAGATTACTGAATTTTTATTGTAAATTTAAATCACTTAAACTGATTACAATTAAAATTAATGAAATAACATGTTATTGAAAGAAAAATATCCGTAACCTGTTATTTGAAATAAATTTATGCGAATTTCATGATATACGCACACGTATATAATAAATACAATATATATATTGTATATGTATGAATTTCTCTGTTGAAAAACGAGATTTGATTGATATTGTATACTTCCAAGTAAATTTAACTAAAATGAAAGGGTAAGTGAGAAACGGTTTTATTCTTGTTAGGAAAATATATATGTAGGTGACATAAGCAGTTATGCAAATATCTATACTTCTAAGAGACAGGGCCACGGTCGCGACCTTACTTGCTTTTTTAGATTAACATGCATCATAGATGGGTGCATATGTAACGATTTATATAAAATGTTATTTGATGAAAACAGAAGTTGAAACTATAAGTTCTCTTATATCAATTTCATTTAATATTACAATAAAAGTTATTGTAATCAATGATTAAACAACACTAATCAAAGTTATTATCAAATGTAATTTAAAACGACGTTAGAAATAGTTGAAAAGTTTTTTAAATTCACTTATGGTTTTATCAGTGATATTTATGGTAATATTTTTGAGCTTAGCTTACATTATAACATGCCATTAAAGGGTTCTCCGCGTAGAACAAAAATATAATTGATACAAACTGCATTATTAATATGATGCATACTTGTACGCACAAGTGCAACGAACAATTTTAATATTAAGCTCTATACAATAAAAGTCAAAATATATATATTAAAATTGTTTTAAGAATAATAGTTTGTTTGGAATAATACAAATATGTTCTCTTTATAAGAAATGATTTTATAAACTGTTTTAATGCAATGCATCGTTGAAATTGTAATAAAATATAATACTAATAAAATGAATAATAGAAATTAATTTTAACGCAAAAATTTAATTTATTGTGAGAGAATATATTAGTATTTATTCCTGCGTAAATGAAACATTATAGATACAAATTAAACAATTTCCAACGATCTATTTAAAACTAATAAGATAAATTGATAAGAGAATAATTTTCACTGGCATACAACCAATAGTGCCGAATAGTACTATTAATAGTAATATAGTAACATTACTACATAATAACTTAAAACTAATTATACCAATAGTAAGATATACAGTCGCGTAATGTAAACAATTCGTATGATATTAGAGATGTCAGAAGCAATACAATAAAAGTATTAATATCACTGGTAAAACCATTAGTGTTTCATTTTTCAATACAATGGGCCTTTTTGAACTGACGACAATACTCACTTACGATACATTATTTCTATAAACACTATAGTTACAATGCGAATTTTGTGAGACCTTGACATTTTTTGTGGATACTTTATTCCGCAGATATGTAGATTTAATTGTTCTAATGTGGTTGTTAACCACTTTAAAGCCAATTATTGCGTAATACTTTATATACAAATTTTAATAAAATCCATTTGAAATAAATTACAGATAATGAATCGTTAAATAATTATTAAAATAATATAGTACACTATAGATATTTCACTTATATTAAATGTAAAAGGCTGATATATAATGTTAATTATAATCAATTTCATTTAATCCCTTCAAATAACTATATATTTAGTTGCATTACATTTATTAATTCGTATTTTAATCACGAAAATAATTTCTTCGTTTTTAAGCAAATATTCTTATTTTATTCTATTGTCGTCGCATATAAACTATATGATAGACAGAATATATTTTAATACATACAACTTCATTACAAATATGTTTCATTAATATTTTGTAAATATTAATATTTAACATTCTATTTTTTTATTTATAACATGTAATATATAAATATAATATTATTTCTTTTTCACTATATTCATTATTTTCCCTTATTAATAAGAATTAAAAATTGTTTTATATATTTTATATGGAAATAAGCATAAGTCTAAATTGCGACTAATTGATTAAATTCTCTTTGTCTTATTCAATGTTTAGTTTACTGTTTGTTGACGTCAAAGTATGCATTTATGACAGTTAATTTAGAGCGCTGATCACTTCTTCCGAAAACTGGTAATTACGATATAAATATTATAAGAGTTTTTCTAAAAGTGAAAATCCAAAAGATATATCCGCAGTTCCTCCGCAATTAACAATTCATTAAGGAAATCCATAACTTAAAATGTATATAATTGTTTGCCTTTAGATATTTTGATATATTCAAATATTCAATATTACGTGAACACTTTTCTTCTTGCTTTTACAAACCTAGGAGTGTCTTACTGTAAAATCTCAAGTGTGATGAAAATTGCCGTGCCTAAAACATTGTCAATAATGTATTTCTTATAACTATACCGATTTCATATTTTTCTAATATATTTGTTATGCGAAGACGTTATTTTACAAACTTGATCCCATATTCAGAATTATGATTTAACTTAATTCGTTTATTTTTAATCGACGCGTAGTTGTTAAAAGTCTCTGATTTTATTTTTGCATCTTTATATGTAGGCACTTAGTTATACATCGTAAAGCATGTTTAAAAATTAATTATGTTAGGATGATGATAGAATTCGCTATTCACAAGGATTTGTCGTTTCTTTGAAAAAGTCTGAAATTAGTCCGGCCTAAATGATTATTACAAATTTTGCAGTTTTCTTTATATAGGCATCAGTTAAATAGTCTCAAAATTGTTTGAGTTTAAGAAGTAATCACACTTACTTCTTCAGATTGAACATAAGGCAGGGCAAAAATGAAATTAAAAAATTACCCTATCTCTTATTAGTTATTATTATACTCGGAACTAAAACCTAATGCCTAGATTTTTCAACATCAAAAATTTGATGACAAATTTCATCATTTTTTTTTAAATTTTTAATTAAGACAAATGTCTTAAGCGGAAATTGCATCCAGTTATTTGATTGAGCATTTAGCTGTATATCTTGCAAAGCTCTATATGGATAGTTTCTACAAAGTCGAGAACAATTGTTTGAGGTACAAATGTTATTTTATGTTCTGTGCAAAGATTAATTAATTATAAGAAACACTTTTCGATGTGTATTTTTTGTATTATTAGATATTAAACAAAATAATACAGGTTCATAATTGATATTTTGTGAGTCGTAAATAGTGAAAAATTGTTTAAAAAATTTAATATAGAATTCAAATGTTCCACCAGATGAAATTGTTGAACAGTTTTGTAGAAACTTTAAATTGCTAACAATTCCGAAAATTACAATACTGCTTTACAAAATGTGCCATTTATTAATGAAAAATTGTCTTTTCTATTCATCAATATTACCAAGAGCCGTATGCACTTCTAATTTGATTTTCTGTAGAGGTTGAAGAAACAACTGTTCTTTTCTATATGTTGTTCTTACTATTAAAGAAATGTCATCATGATTTAAACAAAATTCGTTTCCGAATGTTTCGTTTGGGTTTTTATTATCTTTGCTGGTCATTTCAGATGCATTTTACCAAGTATTTCTAATTTCCGCTTTAAAATATTAGAAACAATTTCGCCCTCTTCATGATTATGTATTAGTGAAAAGATAAAAATTGTGTAAAAAAAAACATAAATATAAAAATTAGTATATGTCAAATAAATAATATGTTGATTAATTATGATAAATATAACTATCGTAGAAATTATAAGAGTACAATCATTTTGTAAATTTTGATTGTAAACACAAATTGTCATAGTTTATATTGAAAATATAATTTATATTACCCTCAATTGACGTCCGTTAGATTTTTTTAAATAAAATTTTGAAATTTAAGAGGAAATTTATTTAAAAATTGAACTTTTTCATTATTGGATTTATAATTTCGGAGGAAGTCAACATATCTTTTTATAATTATTATTTTATTACCAGATTAATTAGGAGGAAGTGGAGTATATGCTTAATTTAAATTCAATTTTATGTGTCACTAAATTATAATATTCTATCAATTAACTAATATAAATAATAAACTAATATAATAATATAAATAAATAAATATTGACTTCAATTAGTTTATTATTATTTCAATAATAAACATAATAAACACAACTCACAGTCATGTATAATGCATACACGACAAAGTATTAATATATTCGAAGAATTCTAATTATTTAATAATTAAAACAATACACTTAAATAGCATAAAATTGTACATATAATAAATAATAATTATGAGTCATTTTAATAATATCTTCAGTTTGAGTGTTTATAGACAGTTGTTCTCGCACATCTTTTAAAACAAAATTTAATTTGCAATTAATGTAATACATCTGTATATGCAAATAAAATATTTATTTATTAGACTGTTATAAAAGAATACAAAATTATTTACCAAATGTTAATAACTATTGACAATCATTAAACAGATTTAAAATATATAGCTACATATATATAAAATTTTTAATTTTACTTTTTATATATATAAAAATATGACTATGAAGCAGTGCTTTACATAGAATCATACTTTTTAGTAATGATTTAAAATATTTTTCAAGTATTACATCCAATCTATTTATATTTATATAATAATGTTTGAATAATTTATTATTATTATATTTATTTATGTTACAAATATTAATTTAAAGAAAAGCCGAATTTAAACCAGGGTTAAATATAATTACAACGAGTAGATAATAAAATATCCGAAATAAGTAATGTTCATCCTATTTATACATAAATGTAATTTTTTCTACTGACTCTATTATTAGCATATGAATAAAATCGTATGGATCATATCCCTTTTATAAATCGCACAAATAAATTGCCAATGCATGAATTATTTTGGATAAAATATATTCATTTTGTAATAAAATTACGTTTAACTGTATTCATTCAAGATAGGCATTTTTTCTAAACACATGTAAATGAGAAAAAGTATTAACATTAGCAAACACACAAATAAAAAAATTTAGTATTAATATATGAATTATTATTATGTAAAATAATAATTATTTGTAGTATTATAAAATATTTCAAAATACTATGTATACTGTATATGTTCACATATGTACATTTTTATCATAATAATAAATTAATGTTTTAAAGTAGTTTGAAAGGAGTTATATAACTTTTGCTAGTTCAAAATTTAATTATAAAGAATTTAATGTTTAATAATTTTAGTTTTACGTTATAAAGTTTTTGTAAACAAAAGTAAGATATTGTAAAAAATTATATTCAGTTTTAATAAATATTTATATTATATATGTCTTCATATGGATAAAATGTATTAATTGAAAACATGCAATTTATAGTTCCAATTGCTTCCATTTTATATTTTTCAGTAAGCTAATAAAATAGTAATGTTGAAGGATGTAAAATATAATATACAGTTTATAAATAATAATAAGTGCATCAAAACAAATTTTCATGTTAAAAAACTATAATATTAAATATAAGGAATTAAAGTATACTTTTTTTATTTAGTAGAATTGTAACTTCTTTCATAATACTTGGCATTTAAAAAATTACATATCAATTATTTATGTAAAACAGATTTTAAATATTTATAATATGAAATTACTTTTTCATCAATATATATTTTGGAAGTTATAGTTAATTTATATAAATGAAAATATGTGTTAATATAATAAAATTAAAATAATTAATTATTAAGTAAAAAATGCCTATCTTTAACTTGAATGAAAATAACTTTAACCTTTATAATAGCATGAAACATGAAACAAATTTGGCTATATCGAATATTCGTAATAAATATCATAAATTTTATGAATTTCATTGCATTCGTAACATAAAAGTATGACTTTTTAGAAGTATCAGCGATAGTAGTATACAACTTAATTCAACAATTTTCTCCTTCTCTTGGCCAAATCTCTGCGGAATGACTAACGACTTGTACATTTCATGAATTTTGATTGAAAAAGCATCAGCTCATTTGGAATTGCATTTTCGTATGTATTTCAATGAACAATTTTGTATATAACAATATCTAAGAATGTATTACTTTGAGAAGTGTATTCAACAGTTGAATATAATTAAAATTAATTTTCTCTGTATAAAATGCGAGCTAAATTTAATTCTTCGTTAGACATGAAATAAGTTATACGATTATTAATTGGATTTGAAAATATATGTTATGAATGTATATATGTAATTTTTTACGAAATTTAAATATACATATTTTAATTATATTTGGTTCCAATACTATCTATAAAACTAATTCTTATATTAATAATAATATAACAATTAATTTATAATCCTCCGATAAATTTTACAGATTTGTAATTTTACTTATTATACATGGAAAGAACGTTTTATCAAAAATTAATATATAAACTGCTACACGTAGGATGGATCATTTAAAAACAAAGATTTTAAGTTATGTAATTTCAATATTGTAAACATCCGACGAAAAATTAATATATTATATAGTTAGAGT
>JABFQC010004021.1:0-13219 GCA_022817085.1 Psilanteris sp. ZL-2020 | reverse complement strand
ACTCGCGGGTATCCCATAAGTTACTCACAGATTAAGCTTGCGATAACTCTGAGTTAACTTTGCGGAATTCAATGTTGTCTGGGAACCGAGATTTGAACCGACGTCTCAAAACTTAGAAGCTTGCTTAAAAAAAGACCGGATTGGAATCTATACGAGGAAAATCATGAGATTTCTTATGAGAAATTACATGGGAACCCACATAATAAATTAAACAGGTAATCATGAGAAATTATAATGCATATGATTTATTAATTTAAATATAAGTAAAAAACGCTGCTTTACCAGACCAATATACATGTTTTATTCCAAACAAATCTACATATTTAAAAACTTTGTTATATTAAAACAGTCAAAATTTGAACCGGTGTCTTTAAGTTAGAAACTTGAATTCTAACCACTAAGCCACGATTTGTAATATCTGATGCATTAAGAATCTTCTTGAACACAATACCCCTGATAATCAGCTTTACGTACTCTTTAAGTAAACTTTACGTATACAGTTTATCAAAGCATTAATTTTATTTTCATGGTCATCGCTGTTCCTATAATTCATTAATATAATGTTTAATATAAAAAGAATATTGTACTGCAGAAGTTTATGTTTTATTTTATAATATTAGAACTGAATTAAATTATGTTTTTGAGTCAAACATTTGAATATTCATCACATTTACATATAAATTAAATTAACGGCGGAATCTCTGATGCATAAACTTTACGTAAGTGTGTATTTATTTACATACTGTTTGGATATCAGGGATAGATAGCATAGTAGTATTCGATAAGTCAAATTATGGTGGCATAATAGTCAGGATTTTGGCTTGTTACATGAGAAGAGCGGGTTCGAATGATAGCTCTTGTTAATATAACAAAGCTTTTGAATTTGTAGTTTTTTCGAAATAAAATATTTAATTCAATAAATTACACGCGTTATAATTCCCTATATGATTTTCTATGTAATTTATTATTTGGATTCCTATGTAATTCTCATAAGGTATCTCATAAGATTTTCTATATAGATTATTTTTTTTTTTTTTGGTGAACTTTAACCACTAAGTCACTACATTTGTTCAAGACAATTAATTATTTTAAAAGATGATTTGTCTTTAAACTATTGTTTTCCTGTTTTGAAAAAAACAATTTTATTAAATAGCAAATCATTCAAATTTTAATAATATTAAAATAATAAAATTCGGGTACAAATAAACATTCTAACTGATCGAATTAAAAATAAATTATCATTGAAATGACTGTGATAAAAATCTTTAACTATATATTAGATATAAATGATGAACATTTATATTATAGGAATAAAATTTTTATTCTGAATCCATTTTTAATGTGGAAAATAAGGTTTTTGATGTAATGTTAGGAATTGATGTTAAATTATGCTGCAAATACAATATGTTATATATATATTATAGTTTATAATAATTTATAACCTACTCGAATCCGTAATAATTAAAAGAAATATAATTTTTTATTTGCTTGGAAATTTAGTCAAATTTTATATAGATAAAATTGTAAATTACATAAGATTATATAAGTAAATTTATTACACTGATAAAAAGAGATCGATCATAACTTTTAAATCTATTGAATTTGTTAAATTAATTGTGAGTAAATTGAATGAATTGTAATCACCAATAAAAGTCCTTTTTAATAAGACTGTATTTGTAGGATATCTATATAAAGAAATTGTATAAGGACACTCATCATGTTTTGTTGAATGCTTCAGGTAACAATGCAATAATTTTATGGGACTAATTTTTAGATGGGTATCCCATATGTTAGTTAACACCTGTATTATATACATCTAATTTAGTCAGATATCAATATTAAATATTAAAATTATTCGAAAAATATAATCATTTGGTATATATTTCTGATGTAAGAATTCTTATTGAAACTTTGCTTTGTACCAACATTTTTAATTGTAAATTATATTCGAGTGAATTTGTAGTTTATATAGTTGATATAAATGTCGATATAAGCAAACATAACAAAACGCATGGGAGAGGTTTGGTGTACGTATATACGCAAAAAAAATCTGTAGTTTTGTGAAGGATATTTTCAGCAATACTGCAAACTTGGTGCAATGAAATTAGGTAAACAGAAATTTATATAGTGGATTCATTTCATAACCTGCCTAATGCTCCGATTTTAAGTATAGTTTGATCTACTGTACTTCCATAGAAGCGATTAATTAATAACTTATATCCTAAATCTAAATTCTACGTGGAGATTATATAATTTATACAATCTGATTTAGTCCAGAGAGAGAGAGAGAGAGAATATTATAATCAAATTCTTTATAACATCGTGAATTCCAACTTGAAAATCTGTCCAAATTTTATACAATTTTTTTCAAATTATTCAAAGTTCAAATCTGTTAATTTTTCTTATATAATAATAAAAAAAATATTAGTCCCACCAATCCGATATAAATTACAATAATTTCTCCATTTGGTAAGAAAAGTGTAATAATTTATTAGAGATTTGTATTATTCATAAGAAAATGCATTATGAAGTAAATATTTAATTTAAAAAAATCCTAAAAACTTTTAAAATCACCTGCAAAAATTTCTTTTTTGCAGGTGACCATAATTTTTGTTAAAATATTTAAACTGATTCTGATGCTTCTCACTTGCAAAAGTGTCTGTGTAAAAAAAAATCTTTGGTACACCAAAAATTATTTACAGTTAAAGTATAAATAAATATAATTCAAATTATATTTTGAAAAATAAACTAGTAAATTCCGTAAATAAAAACCGTAATCCATTTTATTTGCTTTAATATGATCTATTCTTCTATATGGTTCAGTGATTTGGTCAACCTTTTAAGAAACTCTTCATTGATAAATTAGAAACAGTACAACATAAGTTTTTAAGAATAATTCTTCCTAAATGTATAATCACCATCCATAAATAATAATTATCAAATATCTCAAATAAGCAATATTCAAATCTTGAATAATTACAAATTTGTAATGATTTGATTCTATAATTTAAACTCTGTAACTACCAAATGATTGCCCAAACAAGCTGAAATTAATTGATTTTTAGAGTCCCTTCTAATGCATCACGAAAGAATAATACAATATATGTACAAATTTAAATTTAATTAAACTGAAAACAAATTCTTGATGCGTTATTGTAAAATGGCTAATAAATGCGAATTTTATGATATGATTAAAATTTATGATCCTTATTAAATTAAATATAATTATAGAGAAAAATTTTAAACTTATAATTATCACCAAAAAGATATTAAATGTTATTTTATTATCCCTATTTTTTGTGGTTGAGACTTGTGTAATACAATAAGTCAATATTTTTAATTTCTTATTTCTGTTGAAACATTGTGATTATTAATGACTTACTCTCCACAATTGTTATGTATAGTATATTGTAATTGGACTATATGTCCATAGAGAAAGAAATAAATATTATATACCAGTCTATATAACCACACATGAAGAATATGACTTATAAATGACTTATAATACATATAAGGCATATATTTCTATATGTATCACATATGGCCAGTACATGTTCATTTTATTAGGTAGCAATGCAATCGTTTACGATTATTACGCATCTAAAAATCTTCTTACATCAACTGTAACAGATATAAAATTGTCATATTTATACAAATGCAGTTTATTATATTTTTTATATAATAACAGACCATCGTTTTGTCATTTTCTTCCGCAGAGAGAGTATGAAAAAAGAGGAAGGAAGAAACACAAAGCCAAATGTGAGTTTAACCGTAAACGTTATAATGAATAAATAAATCAATTGTTTTTAATTCGCAATCGATTGTTGTTGAATTTGCGACATGTATTTACACCGTGTCAACAAAGACTGCATTTTTTAATTGCGGGTCATTATCAAAATACTACTGTCAAATTGAATTTGCTTTGGGGTAGCGTTAGTCTTATATGATTGACTTTTTCAGAGCTCTTTCAATAAGGCCGACTTGGCGTTTTTCAACTTGTCTAATCGTCGTTGTAAATGCGAGTTCGCTGTTTCAAGTTCCTCCACTCGAGCCTGAGATTCTCGAACCTTAAAAAATAACATAAATAATTTTTGCTATAATATATTTTATATTAATTGTTTTATATGTTATAATATTCTAATAACTGATAAGTAGATTAAATATTCGAGTTGAGTGAGTAATTGATACTTTAAAATTAAAGTTCTTAAATATACAGTATGTTATATCTGTTTTACATACTTCTCTTTGTAGTTTTCTTTTCTCGACCTTTAGTTCGTCTTCTGCTTTTTCGGATGCTTCTGCAGCTGATTTATATCGTATCACTTGACTTTCCAACCTTGCTACTGTCGCTTGTAATGTCGACATGTCTTGTTCTGCTTTTTGAAGTTTAAATTTATAGTCCGCTAAAACCTTATTCGCCTCTCGTTGAATGTCATCCGAATCGGTAAAACAACCTATATATAAATTTGTGTATGTTTACATTACACTTGTATTAGCTCATTTACTTTAGAAATAATTTAATAATTTTTTTAATTTTAAGCAGTAATTAATGAAAACGGCAAATTAATGTTTGTATAAACAAGTAAAATACCTAATATTGATCCTGGAGATCGTTCTGGTCGCATACGATTTCTAGCGTCTTCAAGTTCTAACCTTAAATGTCTTATTTCATCTTGAAGTTCCTTTTTCTCACAAGCAAATTTTCTCAATCTTACATCTATAATCAAATAAATAATCATATTGTAATATAATAAATATTTATAATATTATTACTACTGTTAATACTAATTAACTGATTAAGGATTAAATTTATAAAAAGAAAAGTTTTATTTAATAAATATAGGACAAATATATTTCTCATGAATATAATCAATAAATTTTTTAAAACTTGTTCCTTATAATTGTATCAAGAAATTCATAACATAGCCATGAGCTAATAATACTAAAATATTATTGTCTTGAATTTTCTTTATTAGAAATGTTAATTTAATACATTATTTTTTAACAATTGTTATTATGCTTTTTTTTAAACATTTATAAAGCTAACGTTTTGTGCATGGTGTGTCAACCTCTTCAAAGCTTAACATTGTAATTTGCAAGTTTTTTCAGTAGATATTTACAAATATTTACAACAAAAATTCATTCAGATTTCATCTAAATTTTTGCTATTAAAAAAGTCACAAATTACAATTGTTAAAAAATAATGTATTAATTTAACAATTGAAATAAAGAAAGCTCAAAACAGAATAATACTTTAGTATTAATTCTTCATGGTCATATAATATTAATCAATTATCTAACATTATCTGAAGGATATTAATATATAATGTCAAATATGTAAATATTAATTAAAAAAAAAATTATTCTTAAAAAAAGCATTTTAAATTCGTTTAAAAATAACCACTCATAAACCAGAGTACATTGATTGCCGTTATACCTAATGATCCCTCTCCTGCATTTTGTAATAATTCTGCTGCTTCGGTACTGACTAGTACTCTTTTTCTGCAAATCAAGCCGTTCTCTTTTGGTAAGTCTTCATTGTCACTTCCTTCATCTTCTACGATTACAAGTCCATTTTCCTAAAATAATATTTATTCATTTATTTATAATAACCGATAGTTTTTGAACATTTAAAAACAATGCTTTCTATTATATTATATTATACCCTAATACAACAGTTGTAATGCTTTATAAAGTTTACCTCTATAAGAGTATCCCTCTCCAAAAGTTGTGCTTTGCATATGTCAAAATCCTCTTTTAAGCGTTGATTCATACGTTTCAGTTGTTCAGCTTCACGGTTTTTCTCACGTAGTTCTCGTCTCAATTGGGCAATGGTTTCCTCCAACTCTTCTAGTTTGTCTTTTAACAAATCTACTTGATACGCATAAGATGACTTCTCATTATCGAGCTGAGCGTTTGCTATCATAGCTTTTCTAAACTTTTCTTCAAATTCTTTTAATTCTGACTGAAAGAGATTCAAGTATATATTGCATTATAGTATTTTATATTGTATAATATAATATATATATTTTGATGAATATATATTTATATAATTCTTTTATTTCAAGAGCATAAATTTATAGACTAAGCAAAAATATGTTATTAAATTCAATACAAAGTACTAATAGAAACTTGGATAGAAATAAATTTATTTATTATTTCACATATCATGGAAATGTTTTGTAGTATATTTTAAAATCAATGTACTCATACCTCAATTTTTGAACATATTACAAAAAATATTAAATTAATAAAATATTCAACTAAGTTATTATTTCATTAATGAATGATGTTTAACATTATATTTGTACTAAATTAATATTATTGTAAATAATAATTTTAAAATAAATGATACTTATTTAATATATTTTTATTTATTATTTTCTCATTCTTCTTAATTAAATTTATACATACCCTAAGATCTCTTCCAAGACCAGCATCTTCTAAGGAGTCTTCAGAAGATCGTCTACTAGACTGGAAGTTGTTGGAATTCGTCAACAAGCGAGAAGTTCTCATTGGATCAGGAGTTACTCTCAAAACTCTACTACTATCTATGAAAATTATTGAAGTTTAACATTCAAAATTCCACTTAAACTTGTTATACAAACAAAACTCAACTCTTAAACTCTGCGCTTTGCAATTGCGCAATTTATTGTCGCATTGAAAAACTGATTACTTCTCAAGTTAATGTGTAACACTGAATTACTGATAAGAAGAGAACAGAAATGACGAATGGTTTATTTAGTATAACGTACAACTTGATAGACTATTAACTAAATTGAGATTCATGATAAGATATGTATGTAATGTATCTTAATGAAAGACACTGTGTTTGTTGCCATATATAAGATATCATTATATGTAATTATCGACATTGTTTTGAAGGAATAAAGAAATATAAAAGAGTAGTTTAATATATATATATATATACAAAACTAATTTTTTTAATATCATTTTATAACTATTTTATTTAAACATGAATAATATATAATATACAAATTTGTGCAATTTTTTAGTATTTACAATATTTTAATTAAATGTGTATATATAATTTTATTTAATTATACATTATATAAATTTTATATTTAAAATCCTTGTTATCTTGTTTGTCTAGTGTTTGAATTTAAATATTATTTTTTTATATTTACTAATACATTTTATGCAGTAAATAACAGTTTCTAGATGTCATTTAAGTATACTGGAATAGATCAATTGGATGATCTTTACCTAGCTAAATTACTCTTTATTAATAGATTTAATTTTTCAATAGTTGTTGAATGAATCTTTTCAAATATAAAGTAATACATTATACCAACATTATATACATTATTATTTTTACTTATAATCCATAATATATAAACATACTTTATATTTTATTATACATTCTAAAAACTAATTATATGGTTAGTATCCATTAAATTGATACAATAAATTTAAAATAATTAATAAATAAAGTATTATTGAAAAACTAAAGGTACATAATATAAGTGCAGTAAAATTTAATTTTTAAAGTAACATTTCTTAACACAAATATATTATTTCTTATATTCACAAAATTTGAATATACAGATTATTACAAAATTAATGTATGAAAATACACATGTTTGTATAGTATGCATTTTTCTTGCATAAATTAAATTTTATTATTGTCATATTTTTTTAAGAGAGAGAGAGAGAGACAGAAACAGTTAATTATTTCATTTTTAAACATTAACATTTATATTTAATTTGACTGGTTCGAACATGGATTTTTTTCCTTAAAATAGTTCTCTAAAGACTTTTATTAAATTTAAAATACTTTAAAATATAATTTTAATCTTATTAAAATTGCAATTATTATTCGATTCAGCTATTTGCTCATGTTTCAAAAATACTATTCAATAAAATGTTTTCTGATTATTTCAATGAATTAGGTTTTTTATTATTTCATTAAATTTCACATTAATTGTTTTAAGGTGGTAAAAAACAAACAACTATATGGCTAACAACTCATTATGAAAATGAAAATTTAAAGGAAAAAATAACTATTTTAAACTATATAATGTAAATTTATTTATAATTATTTTTTTAGAACTAATCTAGTACATCGTGATGTGATTGAGAGAATAATTCGAATGATTCTCTGAACAAGTCAGGATGTGAGTTAGTACATATTCGCGGTCCAAGATAGCTGTTTATTAAGTATCTTATTCAGAGTTGCTCAACAGAATTTAATGTAATTGGAATTGAGTATTGAAAAATTATTGTAACCTGTGATATTGTATATTTTTTGTATTATGTTTTTTAAAAGGGCTTGTAGCCCGTTGATGTTGTAAATAAATAAATAAATAAATTATGAATATTAGACATATTTTACCTGTGTTCATATCATAAACTCTGTCAGCATTTTCTTCAGCTTCTTTTTGTTGTCTTTCTAATTCTCGCATTCTTATTTCTCTAGCTTCAGCTCTAGCCAACCTTCTTGCTGCTAATCTAGCTTCCGCCTAAAATAATATATATTATTGATATTTTTATAACAAGTATATTTCGTGTTGTTTTTATTAACAATATTTCAATACCTGTTAAACACAACTAAAATATTTATGTTATGATAATGAAATTTATTTAATATTTACAGCATACCATCAATCATTAAAACATTGTTTCCTAAATTGATAAATACAAAAATTTTTTTCAACTTGATAATAACAACATATTCATAATTATTTGTTATATAGTACAAATTTATTATTAATTTTAACCAAATGAAACAAAGATATATTTCTTCATATTTTATTTCTGAAATTATCACCCTTGACTTCTATTTTCATTATAACTATATATTTACAGAATGTTTGATAAACATTCCATAATTAAACTTTAAAAATGTTCAATAGATTTAAATGCTATTTCCAAATAAAGCAATAATTACCTAATTACTTATTTAAATGAATTTGAAATATCCTTAGAGAATCAAAAATTACTTGTCTAATTATAGACCATAATTCTTATATATTAAATATTATATAAATATACATCTCAGAGTTCGACATCATAGACAATAGGGAGTTGTATTAGTACTATATATTTATTGTTACAAATTTTAATTTAACTTTAATTATAAGTCATTTCATATTATATTTAAAAATATCTTTAATCTAATTAAAACTTCATGTAATTACATAATTACATGTAATATTTCTGTATAATTGATCCTATGTTAAATATTTAATTTTTAATTTAATAGACAAATATTTAGATTAATAATAAATGAAGCAATGCAATAATTTATAATTTGCATTAAAATAGAATGCATATAATTCAATAACAAGTAATGCAGTAATAATTATAACTTCTATTTAAGATGAAAAAATAATTTCAATAAAATTAAATTAAGTCAAATTAAATCTTTTTTTACCCTATCTCAAAAACATGAAACAAAAAAAAGAACAGATACAATTAAGTATCTTTTATAAATAAATTTTGCTGTTATGATAAAGTACATTAAAATCAAATATGCTTTTGTCAAATTTGGTCTCAAAACAAATTTTCCTTTTTAGCTATTGATTATTAAAAACAAATTAACTTATTATATTATAATATAATAGAGTTCTGTTTCCATATTAAAAATTAAACATAAATATTTACTTTTATACTTGAATAATAACATTCTTCAAAAGTAAGAAAATATCTTGAAGCAATATCAAATATTAATTGTAATTATTCAAAGATATATTATAACATTTTGTAATTCTACAAAAAATAAATATTGAATCATCTTAATTGCTAAAGTTATTAAAAACAATTTTTAAATTACTAAAAGTACAACCTTTTTATTAAAAAAATTAAAATAAATTTTATAGTGTTTTATGTTTTTAGTAGTTTTATTGCATTATAAATAAATTATATTTTATAATTTATTATTAACCTCCTTAGCAATCTGATCCAAAGCTTGATCTTCTGCTGAGTGTCTAGTGGCATTTCGCCTTCTTCCTGCTACAGATGGTTCCATAATTGAAATTGCAGCACTCACAATATTTGTAATTCAAGGAATTAAATTCGACCTACATCCCACAGGAACAAGAAAGCTATTAAAAAAAATACTTATTATATGTTATATAATAAATTATACACCAGTTATATTATAAAAGTTAGTAATAAAAGTTATACCATATATATATACCAAGCAAAATACATACCATTGTCAACTATAAATATCTCATTATGAATTTTAATGGTATATATTTTTTTTCTTTATTCATATAAATAAACTTTTTGAATGAAGTATTATTTGAAATAGTATTTTTAAAATATAAATTTTATAAAGTGATTGAAGAATAAATAATGTGTTTCTTTCACTTATCATCAAAATATTAGATAATATATTTTATAAGAAAAAAATGACTATGAATACTATATATAATTTGATATTTTTCATTAATTTGTGTCACACTAAATTTAATTTTCATGTACAAAATAGGAAAAATCAAAATTTAAAGTTTAAAATTTGACTAAAACTACTTTAAAATATTAAAATACGCAAATAATTTCCATAGACTACATCACAGATGAATCAGTTATGTATAGTCAAACTAAACTATTCTTAAATGCCCATTGCTTAAGTGATTTAGTCTTCAGAAAAATCAAAACAAAACCTACTCTGTTATAATCTCACACACGTCGAATATCCAAAAATATAGTTACACTGGATAGATTAATCTACTTATCTAAAGTGAAGATGAAAAAAAAAATAAAAGTAAAATATTTATTTTAATACTTTCAAAAATTAAAAAAATGTTTATGCAAATTGAAATAATCACTTAATTTATATTCTATATATATTAATAGTTATTTTCTTTTAAAAAACTGTAACCAAGTGTCACACATATCACTTTTCTGAAACTAGACTTCATCATCATATTACTTCAATTTTCAACCAAATTAGAAAATGTTAAGAACTCATCTAACAAAAACGGCTTTATTGTCAGAAACTGAGATTTATTATAGAAAATGCATAAATAGGAAAATTATATTAAGAATGTTATAATAATATTGTTCACATTGAATTTAATACGAATCTTAATATTTTGTTTAATAAACAAAATCAGAGTTTAGTTCATTTGATTTAAATTCGACTTTAAATTTATACCTATCCGTATTAACCGTGTACTTTTGGCTGCGTGGACAAATGTTACGGCATATAAAAAGTAGACATTTTCGAGATGTCGTTCGGGTACAAATTAAGACTCAATATCGAATTTGATGATTGATGTACATTATATTAAAGAAAAGCAGATAGTAACGTTGATACATATAATGAACAGCGACAAAATAAGGATGGTAGATGGACAGAACAAGGAGGTAAGAAACAAGAAAGCGCGGTGTTGAACGTAACCTTATTAGGCGCAAACTTAATAGGCTCACCTGTTTGAAATGTTTGCGTCGGGCAGCAGCCTTGGAGCATTTATGGCGATGTCGCCGAACGCTCGGGATGCTGCCGGCGGAGCATTTCGTATCGGCAGAACACGATCTCGACGCAAGCCGACAGTCGAGGCGAAAACGCGTCGCCCGACGAACAGCGACGTGAAACGAGCAAAATTTCCGCGACTAATGCCTTCTCTATCTGTGTCTTTCTTGCTCCGTCTTACGCGCGGGCATGCACGTCACGTCACGTCATGGTTCTCGCTAGTCCGCTACTCTGTGAGTCGGTGCTGCCTCCAGTAGCTCCACGGCTCCAGTCGAGTCATTGCCGACATTGCCAAAAAGTCATGTAACTGGCGTACTTTACGCATGCGTGTACACTACACATCATTACATCACTCTCTTAACCTGTTAAGCGAATACAAATACAACCTGTAACAATAAACGACAAAGTATATACATTCGGTACTTTGCAATAGATAAATAATGTAGTACTGCGCTTGCCTAGTACGTATACGTACTATTTCTATACCGAATATTCTGAATTGTTATGATAGAGAGAATCAGGAATTTGATTTTGTTGATCAAAACTCTCGTCTTACATATAACTTGAACAAAGTACCAAAATTCCTATTGAAATTAAATAATAACTACATTATCTATGTATAAATTAGACTGCATCGATAAAAATGATTATATTTTTAGAAAAATACTTAAAATATTAATTAGTTAATTAAATTAAATTATATCAATATTTCTAATAATAAAGTCAGATCCTAATCAGATACCAAATTGTTTTTGAGGATTAAAATCTAAACCAGAATCCGAGCCACCCAACAGAATTTCACATAAAATTTAGAAATAAAAATAAAAAATAATAATTTCTATCTTAAACCTTGTAACTATTAAGAAAATAAATATTAAATGAAATATACATTATAATAATTAAATTTTATAAATTTAATAAAGGAAACGAATAAACTTGCACGTTTTAAAATAATGCATAATCTAAAAATTCTAAAAATATTAATGATTATTATTTCAAGTGCACGTACAAAATAAATTTTATTTAATTATTACAAACGGTTCATCAGAATTTATAAAATTATAACCCTTATAGACATTTTTCTCTGAAAATTTTCGAAAAGTATGTCTGAAAACATCTGAAAAACTCTGAAAATTCCTAATTTTTATAGATTTTCAGACTTTTTCTGAGTTTACAAGTAAAATTTGTAATGTGTTTTCAAAACTCGTATAATTAGAAAAACTCTTCTTACCTTCAGCATTTCTCAGACATTTTCAGAAGTATTGGAATTGAAAAACTAAACCTACATGCACGTTCTCAACTCTAAAAAAACTCGTATCTCTAATAGGATATAATATTCCTAAAATGTATCTATAATATTATTTTAATTTATTTATTTATTTAAGGCGGTGCTTCAAACCTGACATAACGGAGTTAGTGTTTTGTAATACCAAATTATTAAATAACATTTATTTTCTGTAAATGATTCAGGCGATTCTTTGTTAATGGAAGTTTATTTTTACACCACAAATTTTAATTTTCAAAATAAATTGGTGGTGTAGTAGCACTACTCCCCGCACAGAACAGTTACGTTCGGGGAACGTTACTGGAACGTCACAAAATTCAAGAAAATACGTTCCAGTAACGTCACGGTAATCTTAGTTACATTCCCGGGAGGTTCCTGGAACTTCAAAATGTCCGCTTGAAACCCGTTGGTGGAAGGTTGCAGGAACGTCACAAGTTGCGTTCGCGGAACGTCACGAAAGGTTGCAGGAACGTTACAATTCACCTATG
>JABFQC010004020.1:0-13220 GCA_022817085.1 Psilanteris sp. ZL-2020 | reverse complement strand
GAATCATTTCGAATGCTTTTTAGCTAAAGAATCCATAGAAAATTAGTGTCACTATTATATAATAAAAATTAATCAATATTACACCTACCATTAATATATTAAAACTTTATAAAATGTATGGTTTTATTATAATTATTATATTATAATAGTTCAAATAATAATTAAATTTTCATATATAGTTTATTTAATTGATTTAAAATTTACATTTTTTAGTATTAATATATTTTGGAATTTAATATTCTGTATATACATTTTTACTGACTATTTGTAATAAATCTTATATAATTATAGTTTAGTTAAAAAATATTTATATTTTAGGTTTGGGAAGGTCTTAATGCTGTAAAAACTGGCCGTGTTATGTTGGGTGAAACTAATCCCAAAGACTCAGCACCAGGAACTATTCGTGGTGATTATTGTATTCAAGTGGGTCGCAATATTATTCATGGATCAGACTCAGTAGATTCTGCCAAAAAAGAAATTAAATTGTGGTTTGGTGATGAAAAGAGCGAGAAAAAGGAAATATTTGATTGGGCTTCATGGGCTCAAAAATGGATTTATGAATAAATATAAATATATTCTTCATATAAATTCATTCCGAACATTATATGCAATTAAAAAACAAATTGCTCACGAAGGATTAGTTTTATGTCATCATATTACTACTGATATTTGCAATTGTAATTACATATATATTTAACAAAATAAAACATTAGTACAAAAAGAATTTGAGTTACAATTAATCTTTTATGTTAATTTATTTTATTTATTTATTACACAATATATAAGCATAACCATTTTATAGACAAATAGATAATAGAAATATAAAGAATTGCATTTACTAATATGATTTTCAAGTTACTGATAGAAATTTGTATTAATGTATTAGTGTTAGTCTATTTGTATTAATAAGTACAATCTTATCCAAGATCTTTTTTTATTTATAATGGAGGATTATATAAGGATATCCAATTGCAAACATTACATGTTTTCTATTAGTATCTGTGAATCATATATTAGTTACTTTGTATTTAGTAATTTCAAAAATTAAAAAATATTTTCATAAGAATTTGAAAGTTTAAAAATCAATTTTTTATCAGTAAGTAGCAATATGTATTAATTAATAAAAAATACTAGATACAATATTATAAGTTGATGCATATATTAAATAGTAGGGCATAAGGGCTATAGTTATATATTTTTTTATTGCTGGCGACAGTGGCACATTCTGTACAGTGGGTTAGTTTATTGTAATTGAGCAAATTTTTTAGTTATATATACATATACATGTATATAATATACAGTTCATAAAGAACTGACCCTGATAGAAACAAATTTCAACTTTTCCTCATAATTTATGGACAAAAAGTAACATAAACATAATATTTTATTTTAATTTATGCTACAGTTTACCATTATTTGAAAGATACATTTGAAGTTTGTTTCTTCCAAGGCCAGTTTCGTTTATTTTATATTAAACTTTTAATTATATTTTTACTGTATAACATTAAAATTAAATAAAATATTCATAGAAAAGTTTCATGGCGCACATAATAGGACTTTATATTCTATATTTGTATAAGGGGGGTTGACGTTGGAAGAGGTATAGCCTCCTGCATTCCTATGATGGACGTGACCTTATGGCGTTTTTGGGACCCCTGAACTAGATCGATTTCAAATGGATTTAGAGCGTGTTCAAAGCTCTCTGATCGAAAGTTAGATAGTGCATTGAAATAATTTACCACATAATAATTATTATCATACACTTTTCGTTATAAAAAGAAAAGTGCTATCCAACAAAAATAAAAAAAATATTTTTTTTCTATTAATATAATTATAAATAGTTAATTAGTAATTAGTAATAAAATGGTTTATTAAAATAACCATAGTTATCAACTAATGCGCAGTATTTAATATGTTAAAATATAATTTAAAAAATCCGCAACAACCTTCCACGCATTAATTTTGCTAATTTTAATTGCGATAGCACACACCTGCCAAAAATCGATCTAGATTAGGAGACCTGAAAACGACGTAAGATTCGTTACACATATTTATGTACCATATATAACATGCACATTATATTACTAATAATTAAATAACTTTTTCAAATACTTTTTATTATTATTAAATTTTTTAACAAATTATTCTCTTCCGCAATATGCCTTAAAATTATACATTTATCGATTGCCATATTATATTTATATGTAAGTCATTATATTTTATAGTATTTCTATTATTGAAATTAAACAAATTGTATTTATTGAGTGAGCATTTATTTATATGTTAACAAGTTATTACATAATAAAAAATAATCTATTATATCGATAATACATATAACATTTTTCTCTTTTTAGAATTAAAAATGTAATAAATGAAAATATAGTCAGAGAATGAAAATATAAATCAATAATGTTAGTAGGTACGTTGCTTACAAAAATGAAGATAAGATTAGGGAGCAAATATGAAAATGAGATCAATAAATTACAAAATCGATTATTTAATTTAATTTTATATCTATAAATTTTGACAATTTTGAAAAAACGTGATATACTTCGATCTGTTTCCGAATATCGACGTATTGTCGATGCCAAACAACAAATTCGGATTCGAAAATTATTATTACAGCGTCTCGCAAATACAAAAAGTTAAGTTACTTCGCCTGCTTTTTGTAGGGAGTTGGCAGTTACACGGAGTTGCATTTTTTGTATAATTCTAAGGGTTTGACAGATTTTCGCACTAAATTAATAGGACTTCAGATTTGTCTTACGTTAAAATAATTGAAAATTAATGTTAATAAAAATTGTTTATTGTTATCTATTTTTCTAACCCTAAGGCAATTCAGTATAGTTAATATACTATTAGAAATTAACTAAAGTTAATTTTACCTAATATTACACCCAAAAATGTTATTATTTGGAAAATACTTATATATTATAGTAATAATAACGAATGATGATGAATGAATAGAAAACATTTCTCTGGTTATTATGAATGATACACGAATTCACCAAGTAATCAAACGAAAATCTATTTAACTTTCTAAATAAATAGATAATTTAAGATAATTTCTAAATAAAATAGTAAAAGTTCTAAAATAGTAGTCAGAATAGTTTTAAGTTGAAACAAAAAATAGTTATATTATACAATTAAAGACAATTTAAATAGTCATAATGTCAATCAAAATAAATTCGTTTTAATGTGTTAAAAAATAAATTCAAAACTATTTGGTTATTAATTAAAAACTAATTAAATCGAAATTTTAATGTTTGCTGGTTTTGGAGATAGGAAAACTATCATGCGATAAAAAAATATCTTTAAATAAAGGAAGATTTTATTTACACTTCAAAACCCGAAATACCAAAACCTACCGCAGAAATCAGAAAGCATTACCGTTTTTATTTTATAAAAAACCAGAAAATCCGGTAAAAAACTCGAAACATGATTAAACTTATATTATTATTCTTTTTAATATATATATATATCAGACAATTCTTTGATAGAAATATTGATTGTTCTAAGATACAAAAAACCGTGTAAAATTTAAATAATTACGGAAACATTTTATTTTATTATAATAAAATTAATAAACAATAAAAATATAATAAAGTAACTTTTTATTAATAACAAAATGTTTTTATAATTATTCAAAAATTCCAATGGAATTTAATTTTTACATAGTTTTTCAAAATGTCTCGGATCGATCAACATTTCTACTTCGCAATACCAATACTCCAGACAATACATTACAAAATAAATAAATAAAAAAAATTAATATATTTCACTTATTTATTTGTTGTTGGGGTTATTAATAAGTTCATTAACAATAATACTAATTATCTAAAAGCATATATATATATGTAAATTGATTATAACAGACAATCTGCCTAACTAGGTAGTTTTATTATGAGAAACAGCATGACTAATGTGAATCTAATTAAATGAGGATTAGTCTCCTGGGTGTATTCATTTATTCCTGTGCAATAGTTTTTATTTATATAAGTTGTGTATAAATAAATAAACTTCTTTTTAAAAATATTAAAATTTTTCAGCTATTAATTTTGATGAAAAAGCATTAAATTTTAAATAGATCCTTCAAATAGATTATTATAAAAACGTAAATTGTTATACAATAATAATCGTGATAATCAACTTTGTATTTGCTGTTTTTGTTGCTATAATATTAGTATTTGGTCCCAGGGCACTTCGCCCTATTAAAACCATTAAATTAGATTTTATATTTGTAGATATGATTTATATATATGTAATATAATTTGCATTTCTTTTTAATTAAAAGTTAAGTAGATAATTTATGAGCAAAACTTTGATTAACTTTTCCATTATTAATTGAATTATAAAATATAAAATAATGTTCTTTGATTAGTAATATCCACTTTCCAACATTTTAACGCTATAACGCTATTCAGCAATCAGTATTCACATGTGAAAATATATATTATTATTATATTATTAAATATATTATATTATAAAATAACTACCATATCGACTAACGTTAAGTAAGTTTCCATGCCTCGTGTATGTCTCTTTATTCGCTGCTATTTAAATGCAAAACCTTTAATAAACGCAAAAACACCACATATAATTAAGTTTTTTAAAACTTATAATAGGAATTTCAAGATTTATCTAGAATATTTCAACTTTAATTTGCATTATAATGATCAATGCCCTATTTACCGAAATTTCTAGACTAATTCATTTACTGAGTTTTAAAATTTCGTTGATAAATGCAAATTTAACCAAAACTAAATATAATATATATATTTATAATATTTATATATATATATATATATATAAATAATATTTAATATTGATGTATATTTTTTCCAATATTTATAAGTATTATATCATTTTAAATAAATCAATTATATATTATAATTAGTATGATTTATTGATTTTAGTTTGACTATACTGGAAAACAACATTAAAATAATTACAAAATTTTTTTATTATAAAATTAAAAATGCACCTGCGTAATCGAGTTTAATTATCTACATAGTTTATGAATTAGAAATAAATAAATAAATATATACTTCAAAAATCAAATAAATAAAATATTTATTTAATATTTTATATTAATAAAATAATTCAAAAGGAACTGTCAGTATATTAGTACATTTCTATGAATAAACAAATTAATGCAAACAATATTTATAAAAACATTTTTCTTATTATATGTGGTATTACCAACCCTCTCGGTATGCTTCGAGAGTAGTCTTCGTTTCCGGTACTACGTTGTTCAATTGTTTGTTAAATAAAAGTCGATCAATTAAAATTTGAAAACGAATTAAATGGAAAATGAAATTAAATTTACAACGAAATTTAATGATCACGTTTGCACTGAATTTAATTTGCATTTATTCTCTTTTAACGAAATAGATTTTTTGTGAATGTTCTAGAAACTGGCAAGTTTCCGTTGGAAGCTTCGAGAACGCGCCAAGTCAATAAATAGACACGCGCCGGCGAAAAAGCAGCAGTACAACGAGTGAGTTGAACCAAACTGCACGTTACGATTTCTAAGGCGACAACCATACAGTTTGTGCAAGCGCATTCTGTGAACGTTTTCAAAGCAAAAAAGATATATTTATTAATCAATTTTCAACATCTGTCGATATTTAATTTTAATCGGCAATGCCTGAAGACGCTACCATGGTGGAAAACGCTGGCGAAGTTGAAACCTTCGCCTTCCAGGCCGAAATTGCTCAACTTATGAGCCTCATCATTAACACATTTTATTCTAACAAGGAGATCTTTATTCGAGAATTGATTTCTAATTCTTCTGACGTAAGTTATATTAATTTATGAACTTTTTTTCATTTATGTTAGCAATGTCTTCATTTCATCTAGTCTTTTGTTTCAGTGTATAATATTTTATTGTTCAAGAGTTAATTTTAAAAATATTTTAAATTGTTTGGCGGTTAATTTCTATAATTAAAGAATAATTATTATTGTATATAATGAAATATTTTAATAATTGCATATTCTAGTGTATAATTTTAATATCGTACATTAATTACACGTTTATACTTACTTATAATTATGCTTAGTTTATTTGAAGGGCATATTAAAATGTTTGTTCAATGATTTGTTTTATTTATTTATTTTGTTATTTTTTCCCATAAAACTAATGATTATTTTAAAACTCTTACATGCATTTTATTTTATTATTTGTAATGCATTATTTTGTTTCATATTTATAAATATCTATAAAACATTAAGTTAATAGTTCATTTAATTAGTAAAAATTTTTTGTTTGATTTTAGTAACTGGTATGTTACTAATATAACTAAATGTATTATTCAATTTATTTACTCGTTTATATGTATGTTTAAATACAAAAATAAAAAATAAGTTTTAGTAAAAATTAACTTATTGATGATAAATAAGTTTTCAATTTGATACCTCAATAGAAAATGTATATTGATCATTGAATAAATTTTGTTTAATAAAATAAAATTTTTTAGGCATTAGACAAAATTCGTTATGAATCACTTACTGACCCAACAAAATTGGACTCTGGAAAGGATCTTCAAATTAAAATTGTTCCAAACAAGAATGATCGTACTCTTACCATTCATGATACTGGTATTGGTATGACCAAAGCTGACATGGTTAACAACTTGGGTACCATTGCCAAATCTGGTACCAAAGCTTTCATGGAAGCTTTACAAGCCGGTGCAGATATTTCTATGATTGGTCAATTTGGTATGTATTTTACTATAAATATATTATATTAATTTAATACATTTTAACATTATATTTAAGAAATATTACAAATGAAAAATTAAAAATATTTTCTAAATCATTAATATTATTTTCTAGGGGTTGGTTTCTATTCTGCCTACCTTGTAGCTGATAAAGTAGTGGTTGTGTCAAAACACAATGATGATGACCAGTATGTTTGGGAATCTTCTGCTGGGGGCTCCTTCACTGTTCGCCCTGACAATGGAGAGCCAATTGGTCGTGGTACAAAAATAGTCTTGCACATTAAAGAAGATCAAACTGAATTTCTTGAAGAATCCAGGATTAAAGAAATTGTTAAAAAACACTCTCAATTTATTGGTTATCCAATTAAATTATTGGTAGAGAAAGAGAGAGAAAAGGAGCTCAGTGAAGATGAAGAAGAGGATGAAGAAGAAAAGAATAAAGAAGATGATGATAGCAAGCCTAAAGTGGAGGATGTTGGCGAAGATGACGAAAAAAAGAAAAAGAAAAAAACGATCAAAGAAAAGTATACTGAAGACGAAGAACTTAACAAAACCAAGCCTATTTGGACAAGAAATCCAGATGATATCACACAAGAGGAATATGGTGAATTTTACAAATCTTTAAATAATGATTGGGAAGATCACTTGGCAGTCAAACATTTTTCTGTTGAGGGTCAATTAGAATTCCGAGCTCTTTTGTTTATTCCACGTCGAGCACCATTTGATCTTTTCGAAAACAAAAAACGTAGAAATAATATAAAATTATATGTACGAAGAGTATTTATTATGGACAACTGTGAAGATATAATACCAGAATATCTAAACTTTGTGAAAGGTGTTGTTGACTCTGAAGATTTGCCTTTAAATATTTCTCGTGAGATGCTTCAGCAAAACAAAATTCTTAAAGTAATTCGAAAAAATTTGGTGAAAAAATGTTTAGAATTGTTTGAAGAACTTGCTGAAGATAAAGAAAATTACAAAAAATGCTATGATCAATTCAGCAAAAACCTCAAATTAGGTATCCATGAGGACAGCACTAACCGCAAAAAATTAGCAGAATTGTTACGTTACCACACATCTGCCACTGGAGATGATATGTGTTCTTTGAGAGATTATGTCGGAAGAATGAAAGAGAATCAGAAACACATTTACTATATCACTGGAGAAAGTAGGGACCAAGTTTCTAACAGTAGTTTTGTTGAACGAGTCAAGAAACGTGGTTTTGAAGTAATCTATATGACTGAACCTATTGATGAGTATGTTGTACAACAATTAAAAGACTTTGAAGGTAAACAACTAGTTTCTGTAACGAAAGAAGGTCTTGATCTGCCTGAGGATGAAGACGAAAAGAAAAAACGAGAAGAAGATAAAGTCAAATATGAAAATTTGTGCAAGGTCATGAAAGACATTCTTGACAAGAAAGTAGAAAAAGTCTTGGTTTCCAATAGGTAATTATTATTTATAAACATTTTACGCAGATTAAAAACAAAATAAAATAATTTTATTAATAGAGTAACAAAATATTTAATTAAAATATATTTTCAGATTGGTTGATTCCCCTTGCTGTATTGTAACGTCACAATATGGATGGACAGCAAACATGGAACGCATCATGAAGGCTCAAGCACTACGTGATTCATCAGCTATGGGATACATGGCTGCAAAGAAACATCTAGAAATCAACCCAGATCACCCTATTATGGATAATCTCCGTCAAAAAGCTGAGGCTGATAAACATGACAAATCTGTTAAAGATCTTGTTATGTTACTCTTTGAAACTGCTCTTTTGTCATCTGGTTTTGCACTTGAAGATCCTCAAGTTCATGCATCTAGAATCTATCGCATGATCAAGCTAGGACTTGGCTTTGACGATGATGAAGTCCCCACTATTGAAGAAGAGAAAGTAACTGAAGCGCCTGCTCTTGAAGCTGACTCCGAAGAAGCCAGCAGAATGGAAGAAGTTGATTAAAGACTAAGCGCAAATTAACGTGTTAATAAAATAAAACTGTGGAAAGTGACGAGAACGTAAAAGTGTGCGATGATTTTTGTCATTTGTTCGTCCATTTTATATTAAACAAAAGTAAAACAGCAGGACTAAGATTATAATTACGTGATCATAGACTTTTTTTTACTCTTTCTTTTTTAGATCATATTTATTATTAATGTAGTGTAAATTTAATTTTCACTTGCGTTTTTTAAATTCTCATCCAAAAATCGCGCGTTTTTTTATTCCGTAGCGAGGTATTGAGCTCGAAGCTGATCGTTATTTCGTGATACGTCATAATTAGATGTAAGCAATAGGAATTAAATTGTCGAAAACGTAATAAAGTTTTTTCGTTTAAAAATATCTTTATTTCCTAACTTTCATTATTTTTTTTTAATGATGATACAATAAAATATTCAGAAATTTAATTGGGTTTAAGGGGTTTTGAAGTAATACTGCATTTAGTGTTAATACAAATGCAAAATAAATGTCCAAGATAATTAATTTAAAGATTTAAATGCATATAAGAACATAAATTAGAAGAATAATTACAATGTTAATGGTTGATGCGCTTTATACAAACAAAATTGTTTTAGTTTTCATACAGATATAGTGGTGTTCAATAATTAATGATTTTTAAAATTTAATACTAGAAAGTTTTTGTTTAACCACATTATGATAAAGAAAAAAAACAATACATTATTTAGATTTTTGTTAATGCTATTATAATGTGTATACTATATTCAACTTAAAATGAAAACTATTTTATTTACATTAGACAAAAGACTATATTAATTTTTAATCAACCATTAAACCATATTTTTACTTTATACGCAGTATATTTAATTATACATAGTGAAAAAAAAGCAATATATAAGATAACAATTTATTTACAAAAATAAATTTAATAAATACAAAGTGTTGATACGTGGAGTGATATGATATACAGAATGATCTCGAATCAGTCCATTATCCATCAACATTGCTTTACAATTTAACAATTAATCGAATCAGAATTCTCATTTTCTTCAGCTTTCTGGTTCTCAACTTCCTAAAAAGTATAATAATTTTGTGAGTTGATTTCGCCTACACACATAGTTGACATATATTTCATTTATTTTATAAAAATGAAATACAATTTATTTAGATGATTTATTTCACTTAAATATATTATCTAAATGTACATACTTGTTTAAGAATATCTATTACTGATTGCTCTGACTGAAAGAATTCATTTATTTCCTGTGGTACACAAAACTGATTTACTGATTGCGGTTGAATTCCTACTTCTTCTGCAATATATCTAAATTCTGGTACATTGTTTATGCCGTTTAATAATTCAGTGTACTCAAAAAGTGTTCCGTTTGTAATATTCTCATCCAACATGCCAAAATCAATTATTTTCACTTTATCTTTTTTATACCTGATTACATCAAAAGAATCTGTGGATAATTTTGTTTATATAATTAATAATTTAAAAAAATATTTTATCCATAATTGAAAATAATATAAAAAAAAATTATAATATTTTTTTATATATATTTAATACTCAATAAGTGTATTAAGTAATTATTTATTTAAAAAACTGATGTATAAATAAAAACTCATTATCTTACTAAATACTTACAAATATCTATATTAAATTTATCTTTAATTTTTTCCTCAAATAGGGTCGTTATATCATTTTGTATATTATATCTCTCATATTCAATGTATTTGTAATACTGAGTAATATCTCTTTGGCAAATTCCTATTTAAATTAAAATATCGTTAGAATTTGTAATTTAATGTCATATATTATATATATAATATATAAATTTACCTGTTAAAGAATTATTTACAACAAAACAGCGAAATTCAAACGCAGGATTTATTTCACGCCATCTTTTTAAAATTAAACATGGATTCACAGGGTATTTGTTATTATTTAATATTTTTGCCTTGTTAAGATCTTTATAAATTCTATCAGAACTTTTAAGTAGTAAATATATGTCCTCTAATGAAGTACATTTCAAAGATTTTGTAGCCGAAATCCAAGTTGCATCCTATATTTTTTTATTTAAACATAAATTATGTTTCTGTAAGCTTATAATGTTATTAATAAAAATGGTATTCATTTAATTATATTATGTAATGATTAAAATTATTTTACAAGTTTAAATCAAATGCCTTTTCAGATATATTGAGATAGTCATAATTTCATTAAATATTATCTTACTGATGGTGCACTCCAATTTAACTTAATAAAAACAGCATCATAATTATCAATCACAGATTGAATTTGTTTACTGAAATCTGGGAAAGTTCGCTGGATCTCAACATCCTACATTATTAGGTAATTGTTAAATAAATTAGAATCATAAAATATATTTATTTAAATAATATGAATTATTATATGTATAAATAAAGATTACCTCTGAAAGTTCTGGATTAACTGCAGAACCATCGCACCAGTCTGAATTACCCTTTACTTTTATATTAGTTGCTTCCAATGGTAATAAAAATGCATCATGTTCCAAATAATTAATAATTTTTGGAGTCAATTCTATAATTTCTGCTTCTAATGCAATCTTTGCAAATTTTGGATACCAGTTGGAAAAGGAACATTCATATTCTAAATTACTTTTCATTTTCATATTTATTTAATTATTATTTCTGTAAAGTGATAAAATTTAAATGAAATTATTACAATGTATTTATTCAAATTATTATTAATAAAAATGAAAATTAATTTAATTATTTTATTCTAATCTTTAAATTCATGTTAGAAGTATCTTTTTTAATAATAATTTTACTAAGCAAGTTTTGATATGAAAGTATCTGTAAAACGTTAATCCAATATTAATAATATACTGTAAATTTCTAAAAGATGAAAATATGATTGAAATATATTAAAAAATACAAAGAGAAAAGTTGATTGGATGATTATTTGTAGTAATATATTGGAATATATATTATATAAAACTGTTATATTTATTAATTATAAGCATAATACTTAATTTTATTCAATTAGTTAAGTTGAAAAACTATTATAATTGCTAAATGAAAATAATATTTAATTTAGATTTCAATTTAAATTAAATATTTAAAAACCATACATGTGAATCTTACAAATAGTACTTAATCATATACAGTAACTATACAATTATAAAATATAATACTTTAAAACTATTTTTTAATTTAAACTTCAAACAGAAATGGTATTTAAATGTGATTAGAGTAGTTTCAAATATATAAAAGTATAACAAAATATTAATTAAATTATAATTAAATAAAAGTTTGAATCAATGAGCAATTTTTTATAATAATTCTGTAAGGTATTATTTATTTTTGTATAAGCTTCTAGTTGTGCTGTTGTTAGAAATTAGTAATACTAAATTCTATCTCTATATAAAAAGCATGCTTGTCTTGCGGCGCATTCGGAAAGTAACAATTTTTTTTATTCAAAAAGGACAGACTTATCTAAATAATATTGTCTGTCATTTTTCAATAAAAAAAATTGTTAATTTCCGAATGCGCCATTGGATTCATTTTAATATAATATGTACCTACGTGTCTCTCAATATCCTCCAAATTCAATTGTTATCTTTTTTGGTTTTATACACAAAGGTATTCCTATACGTCAGTTTCTTAGTGTAGTATTATAAAATAAAAAGTACTTTTTAATTAATGGAATGTAGATATAATTAAAATATATTTTCTATCAATTCTAAGCAGCTGCTGTTATTTAGTACAGTATTGTTGTTGTTTTTTTTAATGGCTATAAGGAAAATGGGAATCCTTGTACGCCACTAACTCTAACTTACAGTATTGTAGTTGTGTTGTGTTGTTAATGCTACGAAGGTAATGTTATTTTATACGCCTTCTTCTTCTTCCTTTTTCTATGGCACTGAACTACAGTTGTGTTCATAAGGCCATCAATCATTTAACAGTAATACCAACTGCTCTAGTCAAATTTTACTAATTTCGTTTTTAATTTCAAAAATTATAATTTCAATTCCAATATGAAATGTCGTTTGTTAATATATTTTCATATACATATTATTATCATCATTAAAATATATCGTCAGAATTAACGTAATTAAATTTGTTTTATAAGGCGGCCAAATGAAATAATTTTTTTTTTTTATTTTCAAAGTTACAAAAAATAAAATGTTATATATTTTTTTTAGTTTTTTTAATAAAATTTAATAAAGGATAAATTTCACTTAATTTCATTTTTTCAAATAAATTAATCAAATTTACAGGAAATTTGATATCATTTTTTTTCCATATATTAATTAAAATTTTCCTTTCATTAAAATATAATGGACAAAAAAAGATGTAGTGATTTAAGGGGAAGCTATCAAGTGTTCCAAAATTCATGTTGTCATCACTAATATATGAACCGAAAATTAATTTATCTCTATTGCAAAATATCCTGTTTTCATGTAATCTAACTAGAATTTTATCCCTGATATAATATATAACCACTGTTCAAGTATCTTATGCTCATTTAATCTTCCAGTTATTTT
>JABFQC010004019.1:0-13220 GCA_022817085.1 Psilanteris sp. ZL-2020 | reverse complement strand
GAAAAAAATATAATATAAATTACCATACCTTCTGGCGTTCGAATGATATCTTGAAGGATATTTAAAAAATTACTATACCATTAAAGCAATATTTATTATATGATATAACAAAAATGTGTCAAAATTGGTTCTAGTTTTATTATACTATATAACAAATTTTACTACATAAATAAAAAAAAAGGTGTCATTATGGTATAGTAATTTTCTATACATCCTTCAAGATATCATTCGAACGCCAGAAGGTATAGTAATTTATACTGTAACTTTTTTCTCAGCGTATATATATACATATTTGTAGACTTTCATTATTAAAGAATTGGTGTACAATTTATTTATATTATCCAAAAAAATTCGATGAAGGGCACTTTTTGTAGAATATAAATAGTATATTTAAGGTCAAGAAATAATTGTTGCTTAATTGAACGCGTTTTTATACATTTGCTGCAATCAAATTATACATTATGTGTGCGATTCTTATCAAGTGCTTAAAATTTAAGGGATGATTCATATGGGGTCAGTATGACAAGAATTGTGAAGGCAACTATTGACCTCAATAAGGCAACAATATTGCTGAGAGCAGCTATTGGAAATTAAAAGACGTTGTTAAAGCAATGCTCGTTGAAAAGAGAGCATTGTTGATCGATCTTAACCTATTTTGGAATTAACTAGAATATATAATAATGCCGCAAAACTCTTCCGACAGAACAGTCATACGACAACTAGCTGTTAATAGGATTATATAAGAGTATATATCTGCTTAATAATATATTAAATCTCAAAGACGTAATTTACATTTTACTTCGCAACTCAGATTTAAGAATTCATTTTTTTATCTTATCATTGATTTGACTTAAGGCGTTTGTGCTGTTACTTGACATGTCAAATTAAATTCTGTACATCAAAATAAACTTATTTAAACCTCAATTAAATAACTAAAACATTCATATCACCATATATAGAATAAAATTGCCATTTTTTCAGTTGTTGAACAAAATTGTATATTTAGTTTTTGAATTATTCGACATAATACGTCATTTATCTCATTCTCGCCAAAAGAGTCTATATGTTATTTAAGTCAATTTTGTAAAATATCAGTAATGTCATCAACAATAATATATATAAATCGAAGCAAAATCAACTCTAGCACCTTAAGCACTCAGAAGAACACTGTTTGTCATAACCGAATATTTTGATTACATACTCAGTGAACAAATTATATATTATTATAAACAATATTTTCATTGTCGTTACAAAAACTGTCTGTATATTAGTTATGGTATTTAAAGTTAATTAATTTCATCTGCAATTGATTTTTTCTTTATAATAATTAATTGTTACATAAAGGAAAACAAAATTCTAATTACATTAGTTATTAGTTACAAAATTAATAAAATTAGTTACAAAATTTTGTTGTAACCAACCAAAAATTTGTTTCTGCGTGAACCTTGTATGGTATCCGTACGCACTTGCAAAGAAAAATAATTAAGTTATATAAAATATGCATTTTTCTGCGTTCATTAAATTCCCTTTTCATGTTGTTTCATGAAAGGATTAACTAATTTGATGATATAATGAATAATCTCTTAAAGATATTAATTGCTTATCCTAACCAAATTTTTTTCTCAATATGTTTCTGAAAGGCAAATTTTAATAATAAATATAGAAGAAAATCAGGTTTCTTAAAATTTTGTTTAAGAATTTTAAACTTAAATTTTTTTGCACGTTTATTACTAAAATCATATATATATTTCTTACCTAATATTTTATATTTATATTATAATTTTACATGTTTGTTTTAACATTATATATATATAATGCATATGAATCGATATTCATAAATAAATTTATTTAAAATATTTTGAACTATGACTCAATGTCTAAAATAGAAATGTATTAATTGCCAAAAATAGTAAATCAATTAAATGATTTTATAAATATTTCGTTCAACAAATTTGGTTATTATAACATACATTTATTTTGCTTAATCGATGACTAAAAACTCGTAAAAGATACACTGAGAAAAATAAAACATGAAAATTTACTGTTTATAACACTATACACGGAAAAAAATGTTAAGAAGAACAAAGCATACGTATAGTCAATGTAAACATAATATGTTTAAATTAACTATACATTTGTTTACATCATCCATACGTATGTTTGTGCCAACCGTTTCAAACTAGCATTTTTTTTCAGTGTAGTATGGGGCCATATGATACAAATCGTCAAAAGTTACTGTTTTTAACAGTAATATATTATTATAATTCAATAATTTTCTATTTAAATAACCTGATTTTTTGCTGCTAAAGTCCCAAACTAAGTGTTATATACAGTAATTTTTATGTTTTATTTTTCTCAGTGTAGTTAAAAATTACATAACTGTTTATAAAAATAATGATATTGTTTAACCATTATTTATTATATGACTAATACAGCATCACGATTTCGTACATTTGTTTTACTTTTAATGTTTTATTAAAGACACAAAAAACTACACATCATATTTACACACGACACATTAATAAATAATCGATAAATAAATTCTGTCATAAAATATATTGCAACATATGGTTAGAGTTGTATGAACTTATTCCATCGAACGTCATATTCATTTAATATAATGAATTTAATAGTTTTGTTTGTTAGTTTCATACACTGAAAAAAATAATCTTACAAATTTGACCAAACTAATAGATAATAAACGTAGGAAAAATAGGCAAAAATGTAAATATTATGATAAATTACGGTCAGAAAATTCTAAAAATATGTCAAATATTAGCAAATAATTGATAAATACCATATTGTCTAATGTTTATTTACATTTTTACTCACTTTTCCTCCTTTTATTATCTAGTTTGGTCAAATTTGTAATATTATTTTTTCAGTGTATCTATTAACATTGTATACTATGACTTTTAGTTAGCGCTTTATATCGTATACAACGTCGCATTTCCTGTGAGTTTCTCGTTAGATTTCTATACGAATTTCTCACAGTTTGAACAGTTAAATTTACCCTGTGAGTCATTACCAAAATTTTCACTGAAACGTCTATAGTTCAAGTTTATCGCGCTAAAGTTTACTTAGAAAACACGCCATAAGTATACAGGTTTAAAAAATAATCCGAGCGAAAAGTAATATAATTTTAATATATAAAATTATTGTATTGTTAATTAACCATTTAATTTAAGTATTAAATAGTTAATAAAAGTAAAACATAATTTACTTAAACCCTATTCATAAACTGAACGCATATAAACTACAAAGTAACCAAAGTATATATTCATCGCATTATATAATATAGACATATATGAAGTTTAAAAAATCAATATATACTGAACATGTTTAACACACACACTGAACGAGATGTAACTCAAAAAATGTTACTATTTTTTACATAATAATGTAGATAAGTCACGTCGGTGAAATCTATATAAAAATAGGACTTAATAATAGTTATTAATAATTGAATTTGTTAAAAAGAAAATATAAGCTTTATTTATGTTTATTTGATATTTATTGCATTTTAAAATTTCCAACACTTTTGTGCATACATGACTTTTCATTATTATTAAAAATATCGATTATGTTTCTCTAAATGTATTACAGCACATAGTTTGTGTCGAAAAATTTGTCAACAAAGAAAAAATAACGTCGATATATATTGTATAGTAAAATCACAGTTACAATTTCTATTTGTTGAGAAATTGAATTATGTAATTGTAATGAATCGGATAAGAAATTATTTATTTTACAACATTGTATGTAAATATTTTATTTAAATTATATCTGATAGTTTAACCGAGTTCCTTTTTTTTTTCAAGAAAAGTTGCAACATATTTCGAACACATCTTTTGCAATAGTTTACGCGCACAGAACTTGCTGCAGTGTAAAATTATCTTGGTCCATCTATTCTTCCAAAGTCTAACAAAGATCGATCCAAGTAGCTTGCTTTCATTTAAATAGATTGGATCTGCCTTTAGCACGTTGCAAGGATAAAACGAAAGTTGCAGAACATATAAAGTATTTAACCTTACCGATTCATTTAGATAAGATGTATTTCGTGTAGAATTGTTAGTTATAATCAGTGCAATCGCGAGCATTTCACTAAACGATGCTGCAAGTTTTGACAAAACAATGCACGTTACGTAAACTATTATTATTCTGATAATAATTGCGTTAGTGAAAAACCAATAAAAAAGTAATTACCTTTAAAAATATTTAAATTTCCGAGAGCTAAGAAGTTCGATTTGAATCATGGTTTCTGAATTGGATGCTCTTTCCTTATTAAATCTTATATGTGCAGAAATAAGTTTTCAACTCAATTTTAACGGATTCGGATTTCATTAAATTTCCCTGTAATTTCAATGAAAAACTTTCTTCAACGGAAAACATGTTGCGTTTCTTATTTCTTTATTAATTTAATTAATTGAAACGTAATTTGGCCATGTAAATTCAACGTTTACAATTTCACACGCCTCGTGATTCATCCGATTAATATTATTATTATTATTTTGATCACTTTCATTCCCAACTCGCGACTACTTCAATGTACTGACGTTCATTTTAAACTACAATTATAACTGTATAATAATTCACATACTTTCCTCTATCGTAAATCGCGCAGAAAAATTCGCAGCGAAGGGTGAGAAACATTTGACGTGAATCGCGAAATGCGAATTCCTTATTGGCATAAAAAAAAGCCAACAGCGAATCAGGCTAATTTGCGACAGTCGGCGTTGCTCCGCGATCGCAGCCTCCGTTAAAGCGTCTGAAAGCTCATCCCTATTATTTGCAGAAAGACTCTTCTCGGCGTCGCGCTTTTCGTCGGTCGATCCCACGGCCACGCACAATGCCATTTATCGCTGAATGGACTCGTTTATTTCCGGCGAGGTGGCACCTTTTCGCTCTCTCGGGCGCCCGAGACACACGTCGCCACGCGTCAAAAGCTCTCGGTTCTGCGTCGAACAATAGAAGACTCGCTGAATAGTGACAGGGAAATTCACGATTCGGCGTCGACTGATCTCGAAGATGTATGTCCCGTTTGAAATTCAAGTCGTCCGATCGGAAGGGTCATAAAGGTCGCGTCGAGTGCAGCCACGGCTCGGCTATGAGTAACATCCATTTTATATAAGCGTCCAATAAAACAGACACGAATTCAATGTGTTTTTCGCTCATTGTTATTCGATTTATAAAACTTTCTTTCCCAATTTAAACATCCAAATCTGTATTGATTATGTGTTATTTTTATCTTTTATCATTGTCTAACGCAACTCAACGCGGAACAAAAAGTTTCGCTTTATTTAAAACTTTGCTTTTACCTATGCCTAATATTGTTTGCTGTTGTGCTAATATTATTTATTAGACTTCGACGATAGATGTTTTACGGATTAATAAATAATGCTTGAAATGGTACACGTGTAATTTTTATTGTATTTCAATATTAGGACAAATGCGTTCATTTTGCAAATTTTATAATACGTTATATTAATTATATGCGCAATCACATAAAAATACGCCAGAGCATTTCTGCGCAGATTATTAGCATACTGTATTATAATAATTTTGGAACGAAGACATTTGTCCTCAGATTATAACGTAATATAATAAAAATTTGTTACATTTAAAATTATTGCAAGTTCGGTAAATATTATTAAAAACACAATAACTCACGGACAAAACAAAAATTCAGTCGAAAAATACCGAATTTTTACTGTAAACATTGATGAATTTTCGGTATATATTTATATTATTATTATTCACTTTTCATAACATATACCTTGACTGTTATATATTAATTAGATTAACACACACGGAAACAAATAACGTATACTAGTAGAAATATGCGACTAATTCAGGTATATTTATTAATATATATGAGTAAATATTTATTTATCGTTTCAAATCATATATATATATATATATATCTTCCGATTTATTGTTATCACAATACTTTTTTATCGTAATTTACTTAACACACTCATTTGTCTTGTTTGCTTCAAATGATACATTCTTGAAAACTATCTATAAACTACAATTTGTATAATCCGACTTTATATAACGGCATATATACATATAATTTATTTTCTTTGTTGTACAGGGTTTAACATTCGCTAAATTGTAAATAAAATATTTTTATTTATAATCAAATAAACTAAATTTAACGTAGCAAAATTTTTGATACGGATATATATATACAATTCAATCAATTGCACCAAAAGCAGATATTACCGTCTAAAACATAAAATTGTGACTATTTGAGTTGCACACAAATTTATATATAGTCCAAAATCGATTTCGCTCTGTGACTTTGTACAAACTTATTCGCACTAGTGTTAATCAATTATCATAATACCTTATTTGAATTCATCTATAAATCAGTACGTCTCGTGAAATGATATCGAATATTTTTTGATTCAAGCATTCCCTCGAATAAATAAAAATAGACACGATAACCATTTCTCGACGAGCCAAAAATCAATTTCCTATTTATGATATGATTACTGTACGCCATTGCCTAACAAGGGCAGTACAAATCTGAAAAATGTATTAGTCGGGATTAGATTAATGATTAGGCCGACAAATACTGCCGTTATTTCCATCGAAACGATTGCACGAGTTAATTCGATTTCAGTCGCAAGCGGATAAAAACAATGGCTGCGAATAATGCACACAATTATATGCAGATGGAGAGCAAACAAATTTAGACCGGTGTCAACAACTGTGGCTATTCACTACACGATAAATTATCTCCTCCCAACCAAGAATGCGAGGAAAGGCAGCATCAGCTGGCACGTGAAAAGTCAAATCTCAAAAACAGTCGCGCGTTTATCTTGCTCCGCGCAAGATTAAACATTCTCCTTTTTTGCGTCTCTTCTATCTTCATTAGTCATCGTTTACTTTCATTCTTTCACCTTTATTTCCATGCCGTATATTTTTCGTCCTCCTTTTCGTATTTACTCTCACACAGACCCGTGCCATTTATCGTCCAACTTTATTTTTTGCGCTCGCTTTATCATCTGCTGTATTTTTCGCTTTGCATGTAGATCATGCTTCTATAGCTCAGTAGAATAGTGTTTTGAAGCATATTTATCGTCATATAATTACGTAACATATACAAATTGCGCTTATTTATTTAGTTATATGAACCAAATTTTATCAAGTTTGGCCTGTGAAGAAAACGGTGTAGATAATTATTCATACTTCTCGATTTCAAGTTTAAAATTGTTTCTACAAGATTTCTACTTTGCAAAGTGTCAAAAGAAAAATGAATGCCATATTTTATGTATAAGTTTGACTAAGCTAACTTTTTCTAAGGCTAAGCCATTCAGACAAAAACGGGTCACATTTTTTAATGTGTAAGTGTAAACTTTTATTAATTCTTAATTTTGTTTTCATACTTTTCTTAAGAACAAATACGATAATAATAGAAAGGCGCCGTACATGTTTATAGTTAATACCTTAAACTTTTATTGAATGAAAATACACGAAAAGAACATTATACCCAAAATTACTAGAGTAATATCTTCATTATTAAATACTCCATCCTACGTTTAGTATAAACATGTAGATATAATTATGATAAATTATAATAATAATGAACCTATTCTTTCCGTGTACGATTTGCGCACAGTACAATTTATGATATACGGAGAAAAATGTTCCATTCAAAATTACTGAAAATTGAGTAAATATTATTAAAAACAAAGTAACTTACGGACGAAAGAAAAAGTCAGTTAGAAATTATTGAACTGTTACTGGAAACATTGTTGAATTATCGGTATATATTTACAAACATTCATCAATGTTTATTCAAAAGTTCGGTAATTTGTAACTGAAATTTTGATGTTTTTAATAATATTTATATAGATTTCGGTAATTTTTCATGGAACATTTTTCTGCGTCTATATATTATATTAAAAGCACATTATAAGCATTATTTGAATTAATAATAGTGTTTCTTTGCAAAAATGGACGATCGTGGAATGAATAGTTCTGTAATCTAAGCGAATAAAAAGCGTGAAATATAAGATGTTTGAAAGAATGAAATTGAGCAAAACACGTAAATTTCGACATTTGTAAAAAAGGGTTCCATGTAATTTTCAAATTTAATTTTTAAAATGTCATTTAAGAAAATAAATTGCCTTTCAATGCAACAATTATTAACTTTCGAAATATCAGTCGATTCAACATATTGCTGTAAATAAGAAAGAAAATAACTTCTAATTAAAAATTCTATTAATAATTTTGTACATGAAATCAGAATTAAATTTGCATTTCTACATTACATTTAACATGATTATTACTTTTATAAATTATACATATCACAAAGTATGATTACTATTCATTTAAAACCGCGTTGTACAATATAATCTTTGAAATTCAAATATTTGCATTCGGCTAAATGTTTTGAAGCTTAATATAAAGCTTTTAGCTTGCGATTGTAATTTGTCTGCTTTAAAAATGATGAAATACCATTATATATATTTACACGTCAATAATTGTTTATACTTCTTTTTAATGTTTTCCATTAAACTAATAAATTTAAATAATATCTGTACCGTAAATAAATAAATTTGGTTTACAAGCATTTAATTGCATGCTCAATATATATTTTAGTCGACAAAAAATAAAAGTATGCAATTGGTTCTTTCATCTTATATATTCATTTATACATTATTTCATACAAATTACCATTCAATCTACAATATAAAACGAACATAAATTATGTTGATAGTTCAATGATATGACATTAAATGTGTTCTGAATATAAATGTTTGATGAGTTAATTAAAGATTCCATTGAATTAAGACTGTAAAAATTAATTACTATTTAAATCAAAACTTTCGGTATAATTTGTTTGGATACCAAAATAATAGCTTTTCTTTAGTTATCTAATAGTTATGTTCTCCAAAAAATGAATTCGCAAATGTTGCAATTTCATCTAGCTTAATATTAGTAGTATTATTTCTTGTTATATTGTTGATAAACGCTATCGGTCAACGACTCAACAGTAGAATTACTAATAGACGTTCAATGTTTGTCCTAATTAGATTTAATAAACAGTTATATATTATTCAATTAATAAATGCAATGTGTTAGTTTAGCTTGGAATAATAGTTATCTAATAGAAACGTATTCGGTTACATTAAACATCAATTATTAAACTCGCTGTAGCGGGTTTATAGCATCCAGAAGAGAAGATCATTGCGTAGACTAAGAAAAAGGTTGCGCCAGGATGGCGTCTACTTACGCCCGAGACTTTAAAATTATACAATTATCACGTGACAAAGACATTATCATTGCAGATTAAAGTGCACAAATATCTTCAGTGATGCAAACAATGTCAATGATCGACTATTCACGGAGTATCATTTAAAGCTGTAAGAAAAACAATCTTGACAAATTTTTGCATTTTTATTCGTTTACATTAAAAAATGATGAATTATTATTCATTTATTGACAAACTAATCCGAAAATTTATGTTCGTAAAAGCGTATACATAATTCAATTTAGTAAATTCGACACAGTATGGTAAAATATATAAATATTACACATAATACTTTTATAATTAATTTTATGTTTTTGCAATTTACAATTTAATTGTAATATGTCATAATTTAATTTCGGTGTTATATAGACTATGACATCACAGCAAAAGAATTTGGTCTTAAAAGAAAATTGATATCATGTGTTAAACTGACAGCTATTTTTTGTTCCGCGTTTTTGAAGTGGAGAAAATAGAGGAGACAAAAGGTAGGCGTATACAATCAATATTAATATAATATTTTCTTTCAAATGTTGTTTTTCCAATATTAAGGAATAAATTAATTTTTTTAAAAAGTATTATGTTTTATATTTGATATCTCTAAAATATTAAAAAAAAACATACACACAAACAACCATTACAAACAATCAATAACAAATTATGGCAAAACTCATTTATTACTAATTAAATTAACTTAAAAGTATTAAATTTATTAAATTAAATTAAAATTCATAATAATATATTACTATTATTAACAAACGATGATGTTCTGGTTTCACTGCGTTTTTATGCAAATTGTCATTAATTATTATATTACTTTGCATAAGGATATCAGATTTTATGTTAATGAGTATTTCAAATTAGGTATCATCTTCTATATATATATATATATTAAGAGTTTGACCGTATTAAAGTTGAGAAAATAAGTTCTGCTCTTATTTAAGGAATTAAGTCATAATACAAATTTGTTGGTTATATTTAAAATATAATTATTAAATAATTTGTCAGATACCTCGATAATGTTTATAAATTGTCTAATTTGGTGATTTTAAACAAAATATAATGTGTCCTTATTTTATATATATTGTCACTTTTTCTTAAACAATTTTTTTATACTAAACATGGTTTAGCTGGCACTAGTAACTGCACTGTAAAAACAGGAACCTTTTGAATGCCTTATTTTAAGACGCCACCGCCTTACGAATAAGTCATTTTGAAAGTTTAAAGCGTTTAAAAATTAATTATTTTTCGGTGTGTTTAGTTATTAAAAGTAATAAGAATATATAATTTTAGTTGATATAAAAAAATAAATGAAATTATACATCTATAATAATATCTTTAATGTTATTAGTTAAAATACAGAATGTACCATAAGTGATGTATGATTTAAGGCGTTTTGCAAAAGTCTTACTATAAGTCGCCAAACTGAGTTTGTAAGTGAACGACTGAAAATTGTCTACAAAAAGGTGCCTTAATTTAAGACACCAGTTTTTACAATGTGTTATTTTAATTTGGATAAATGTCGGACAAAATTGTTAAACGATCTTTCCATAAATTTTTGATAAATAAATAAAACATTTGTTTAAAACAATTATTATTTTCTTAAAATTATAAATGTATTTGAGACTGTCAAGGCAGACGATACTAACATATAATCGACTATATATATATAATGTCACGACTAACGTTAGAACAGTGTTGAATTAACTTTTATTCAACGTGAACAGACAACATCGGGCAAACTACCTATGTTCTTATACAATGTCAAAACATATACCACTGCGGTAATACACCCTTTTATACGTCGATACCTTGTGTATCAACGTTGATTCAACCGTCACGTCGGAAATGTCTATATATTAAAATATACATGTAAAAAATATAAATTTATAATACATTGGATAGATTAGTCATACTTAAATAACCAGTAATAATAGCGTTTACATAATATAAATTGTATTTTTTATTAGTATTAAAAAATAATAGCATTTCGTGATTTCGAAAAACTGATTCAAAACAGTTTCAAAAAGTGATAAATCATTTTTCATAAACGTCTAAATATACGCTTATAGTGAAACAATAATATTCGTATGGCAGTTAGTGACTTGGCAATATTATTTAAACGATTATATATTTTATCGTGAAAATATGTTTTTGAAAGAATTAAATATTTAGTTTTTCGTCTTTGTCACTTAATAAATGACCACAATAATAGTAATAATAAGTAAATATTTATTTTACATATAATGCATTTGAACAAAATATGTGAAACTAAAATCAATATAGAAATTAATTGCTAAGTATTTAAAATACAATCACAGAGTCTATTACTGGTAATTTGTACTTTTGCTGAGAGAAATATTCAGTTTAGTAAGATACTTATGATTGCATAAGTTAAAAACAACTGTACTGTAATATTGGAATTACAGTAAATGACGTAATAGCTCTCACTTTGAATACTTTTTACGATACATTATACAATAAGTATATACACAATACAAGTTTGAGTTTTTTGCGTTAAATAGTTTTTTAAAAAAATACAAGAATAAGTAAAATAAAGCGCATTATGAATTAAATGTTATTATAGTGAATTACTTTGAATAAAATCCATATCGCGTACCAAAGCGGTTATAACTTTGAATGTCGTGAGTTAACGTTTGGAGGATATTCTTATTTTAATACTTAAACTTACATTTCTATATTAAAAACATTCAACTTTTATATTAAATCAAATGTTATGATTTATTTAGCAATATATGCAGTTTGGAAGCTTTACAAAACCTATATATATATATATATATCATTAATATATATATATATATTAAACAAAGTTTAATGTATAATATATCAAAAGTGTGATACGATAGAAAAATAATGCAATAAAAAATATACAATATATAGTATAATAATTATTTATTGTCTTCAAGTCTATCCCAGTTTGATATATTAAACAGTAAAGCTTACGTTGTGTGCGCATTTTCGCCGTGTATATGAAAGTAACAGGCGAGTTTCCAAGGAGATACACAAATTTTTCTTGAATTGGAGTTGCTTCCGGACAGTCACTTGGACGTATCGGAACATTTTATCCGTCCATACGTTATAAAGCCAATCCACGCGGATATCGCGTGGCGCAAAAGCGTTTATTATCATTCGCATCCTGTCACATGCACACGCACACACCTATGCGATCGCATGCTTGTGTTCACGATTAAGTGCTCGCGAACAGGTGCTCAAATTACAAAATTAAGTTCGGACGCAATTACGTAATCAATTTCTCTACAGAAATTACGCCATCCAAAAACAGCACAATTTTCATTCGCTAATATCCTTGGCAATTTGTTTGATTTAAACGCACAAATTTGTCGTCGGAAAAAAATTTGAATCTTGAATATTCAACCAGGTGTTGCAATCGCGCAGTCGGCTGATAATGGAAATAGTTTTTTTGTAGCCACTTTTTATGCTTGATTTATGTAATTATTTTGATTGTCTTTTTAATCTGAATTATATTGATAATTATTCTATTCGGTAGTTGAAAATAACTTTTCATATGCATTTGCAATATGATTACATGTCAAATCTTTTTTGTCATGTTAAATAAAAAATACCGTAAAACTTTTTTTTCGTATTATTCACATTTGATTGCGGCACATACAAAATAATTGTTAAAGATAGCTACTAAAATTGTACCAACGTTTGTACTAATATCATCCTACTTAACTAAAATAATTATTCAATATAAAAGGACTATTACATTAATGGCGGTCCTACACTGAGAAAACAATACAGTAAAAATTACCGTGATTTTCACGGTAAATGAAAGTAATATGTGTTACAAGGTAAAAAATATGTTGATATTGTTGACATTTTAATTTTGTTCACATAATTATTCAAATCAGAACAATAATTTTTACCGTGCTATTATTTACAAACAGAGTTTAAGTATATATTAAATATT